>JAKOGI010001755.1:2500-185133 GCA_029747015.1 Carnegiea gigantea
TCCTCTCCATTTACTTCGATCCCGTTCCCCTCTTGTAACCAAACAGTATGTATGTTTATATTTACCATTCTATCCCTGCTATTATTTGCTGAAAATTATCATACTAATTACTTTGAATCGCTTGTTAATAAAAGACCTATCTACAATCCTTGACGGTTAGAGTAGAAGAATGGAGAATTAAACGAACAGACACAGAGGAATGGATGAGGCATCGCCAACTACCCCTAGAGTTGCAAGAACGAGTTCGCAAGTTTATTCAGTATTATTGGTTGTCCACAAGAGGTGTTGATGAAGAAACTATCTTACGCTCCTTGCCTTTGGATCTTCGTCGTGAAATTCGCCGCCATCTATGCCTCAACCTTGTTCGACGTGTATGTCTTCCTTGGTATATCTATCTTTGTTACCACTAATACATGTTTTCTTATCTCTTATTATTATTATGTTGTAAATAGAATTTCTCTAAATTTAAAAAATGCACATGAAATCTAACAATTATGATGAAAATAACAAATACAAATTTATAACGTTACAAATGTTCATTAGATCTATCAAGCTTACTAGAGACATTGATGATCATAATCCATTCAATTGTTGTTTCATATATTGTAGTTTCTCAAAAGATCCCTCAGCCCAATTGGCTTACATTGTAATTGAGTTGAACTGATATTATAGATGCTACTTAGCAGAAGTATATCCTTTGTACAGCCCTCCTTTGTACAGCCACATAAATGAATTTTCTAAAATTTTCTAATAGAAGCCATGTCTAAATGAGAACTACACAACTAGTAGATACCCTCCAAAGGTGAGATATGATTATATCCATTAAGAGATAGGATTCAATAGCTCTTTATAATTAAAGAGGTTATAACTAGTGTAACTAAAACTAATGGATCACTAAAAGGGAAACGTGGTGAAAAAGAACTTTAGCATTACCCTTAGCAATGATGTATGCCAATAGTAACCCCTCAAAGAACTCAAGACTTGAAACTATGTTTTATGTGGGAGTAGGAGGGGGAAAGAACTAGCTTCTTTATAATTTTCTTTATCAGCACTTTCTAGATAGCTAAAACGTTACACATTTTTCCGATTTGGGCTATAGCGACACATAGTTAATGGCCTTATAACATCATTCATATTTTTTTTGGTTTCTTTTAATTGTTAGTTTATAGTAAAAAGATTCTTAATCTATAGTTTTGTAGAGACAACCGCTTTATAGTTAGAGGCATGATCATCACATCTACCCCACCTTATTAAGTGAAAATTCATCGCATGAATGTGAATGCTCTCTCTCTCTCTCTCTCTTGTTTTTTTCCCCCTTCCAAAGGGGAAAAATATCTTCTTAGTGTAGGTTTTCATAGTCCAACATATTTTAATGGAAAACTATAATCACATGAAAAATTTAGTATTGGTATTGGGTACAATTTTAAAGAGTCATTTTATTATATTGAAAATATCATGTTCTTAATTAATTGTAAATTTCAGTGGATAAGGTAATGATGAAGTTGCTAATGTGTGGGATGGAGCAAATTGACTTGGAATGGAGTATTTTCCTCGTAAAATGTTTTATTTACTAGTCCGAAGTTCATGTGCAATGCGCATACTAAAGTTTACAAGTAGACACATTTTGATAAATTAAGAACAGTGATGTGAAATATATTTAGTGACATGACTTTCTTAAGATCAAAACATAGCTTTTTGATATAAAAAAGACATTTTATTTATCAAAAAGATATAAATATTATTTCTTAGGTCATATAAATAAAGATTTACACTTCAAGTGACAAGAATCATGTGAATATAAAAAAATAGAAAGATAAAAGCAACTCGAGGAACACACAAGAGTGAAAAGAAAGTAAGCAGATCTTAAAATACACAGTCATAAACATGATGAGTCTAAAAAAACTTAGCAAAAATAACATTATTATGACTACTATTGATTTCAATAATAATGGAGCTTATTTGCTTTTAGAAGACGAGGATTTTAAAAAATGTTTTTGGATGCTACTAGTGCACCCTTTGGTGCATTCGACAATAATATAATAGACTTTTTTCTTAGCCCTTACTTGGCCTATCTTTTACAGTAATTGTTTCAAACATATCAACACCGATGCTTCAATGCTACATCTCAAAAAGCTCATGAGGCAATGATTTTCTTACACGTGTGTGGTGATGGTTATAAAAAGTTGACTTCTTTCCCCTTTTGTGTATGTGAGCCATTTAGATTGACATTTGGACATTCTATATTTCTCTCATTGAATTTGTGGATGATTTAAGTTGCTTACATGTACTTAGAAAAGATAGGAATACATTATATATACAATCATTACCATATAGATGTTATATAAGCCTTTAAAATTTGAAGATAGGAAGTTGTGACGGTTAGACTACATGTAACATTATGCACATGCTAGTTTTGCTCTATCACCTAGTTTTTATCTTGTTTTTGGTTGCCAAGAGTATTGTCTTTGTTAAGAATACTTTAAAAGGCACATAGCATGGTTTATCTTTCTTGCCTCTAAAACATAGTAGCGTTTCCCATCAAAATCTTACAAATGAATTGAACAAAATATTCCTACCATCCTCGAAAAAATTTTCTTAGCTAGGTAATGAAACATTCTAGAAGACATCATTTCATACACTACTTTTCATTGATTTTTGAAACGAGAGAGAGAATAATTTAGAACTAATTGTAACATCTTCACGTTATTACAAGCAATAAATAAGGGACAACTACAACCAAAATTCGGATAAATATTAAAAAGGCTTATTCATCCTTTGATTAACTTGCATAACCCAAGTCCTAACCTTCATAGGCTCTACACCATATCCTAATAACCTTCGCATCAATGATATATGAATCATTGACATGAGTGGGTAATTTTTATGATGACCTTCTTGTGTCTTTCTACATAACCAAGCCTACCTTTAGCCACCCAAGAAAGTTTGCTCATGTACGAAGCCATCTCAAAATTTTGTTTAGAAATGGAGCACCATCTCCCCCCCACGGCTACACATACTTACCTGGAACTACTTCAAGAATTAATCAGTGCCCCCTGAAAATCACCATAACTATTTACAGCATGTGCTTCATCGATAACTAGACACTGCCTAGGCAAACTTCCAAGGACTATATCAATTCTAAGAGTGATCTATAGCAATTGTGCTGAACTATAGAGTTCTTAAGAGTGAGTGTTATATATTGTATTAGAGTCGATCCAGGATCATGTGCATCACCATCAAGCAGGAGAACTGTAGGTATGTAGTCACCTAGCATGATAAAGATATGACATTACACTGCTGGTTAAGGGGATGAGTTAATTAGGTTAGTTTGTGAGGCATAACGGGAGGGTGAATGGATACTTGATGATGAATATCATACCTCATTTCACATGAAAAAGAACTTAAAAAAAAGAAAAAAGGACAACTGATGAAAGGACAATTAGGTATAGAGGTCACACTTTGTCTTCTACTTCATTGTGCAAGAGGAAAAGAGAAGTAGTAATTCTTGCGCATGACAAATAGAGGAATTATCAAGAAATAAAGCAAAATGAAGATAGATACAGGATTATGTTTAGGGGTGGGCAAGGGACAAGATTGGCTCTGGTTGGGGTCGACTTGTTTAGAAAGTGGATCAGGTCAGGTCATGACTGGCGCGCTAGTGATTTAGGCTGGGTCGAAACCTATTATGTAAATAAATGGTTTGTGTTGGTTTGGTGTATAGGAAACCCACTTTTGGCCCTTTTTTAAATAGAACAAACTTGGATAAAAAATGGGTCACTAAATGGGTTGTTAATGGCAACACTCAATCTGCCCTGTTAACATGCTTTAATGGGCCGATCTATTATTGACTCAATCCATTATTGATCAGATCCTTTATTAACTCTATTTTAAATTGGTTGACCCACTTAACCTAATGAGTACTCGATCTATTGTCTACCCTAAATTATGGTCATTTGAATTTGTTTTAACTAGATATTTAGTGCCTGTAGTGAGTGTATGAATGTATAGGATAAGGGAGGGGACAAAGGGATGGGGGAAAAGAGTCTGAAATGCTAGGGACGGGAATTGGTTCACTTGCAAGCAGATTCCTTGGATCTAAATTGAATGGCCACCCAAGAATTCTTTGATGGTTTATGGTGGTGGCAAGCAATGAATGGGGGAAGGGGTCGATGAAGGATTGCGGGTAGCCAGGCCACGTAGGATTGGTTAAGGGTGAACTCCACGCAAACAATTGTATTAGGGAGAATTAATTAAAATTAAAGTCATGCGGTGGCATGGTCATCCACTTCATAAGGGACTAAATTATAAATAATAATTTCGTGAGGGTACTTGAAGATTAATTAGGAAATTATTGTTTAGAAAAAAAATAACGACGCATACATCTTGGCAAAAAATGAACTAGTCAAAATGAACTTGTTGTTGGTGGGTCCATAGTCTATTCACATTGATACTTAAATGTGAAAATTTACTACTTCATAAGTCATTATTTTCCTTTAACGAATGAAATCTAGTAGCCATTGTAACGGGATTTACCTAAATTAAAGTTCACTATGTCCAACGTAAAAAGCACAGTTTGGATTATGATTCACAATAACAATCATACATCGTGATATATATTGCTAACTTTTTGATTAAGTAATATAGGTATTTAGTGAAAGGAGTTGAGTTTTTAGTTTTTTACCTAACAAATTTTCTTAAACTACTCAAACAGGTTCCATTTTTCTCAAAGATGGATGAATTGCTACTTGATGCAGTGTGCGAACGTCTCATAGCAACACTTAGTACCCAAGGGACATACATCTTTCGAGAAGGTGATCCTGTGGATGAAATGCTTTTCATCATTAGAGGACAACTTGAAAGCTCCACGACTGGTGGTGGAAGGTCAGGATTTTTCAATTGCATCATTCTAAGACCAGGTGACTTCTGTGGGGAGGAACTTCTAACTTGGGCTTTAGTGCCTAATGCTAATCTTAGCCTACCTTCTTCAACACGAACCATAAAAGCACTGACTGAAGTGGAAGCTTTTGCACTCATGGCAGATGATCTGAAATTCTTCTCCAGTCAGTTTAAGCGCCTCCATAGCAAGGCTTTACAAGATGCATTTAGGTATCACTCACATCAATGGAGAACATGGGGAGCTTGTTATATACAGAATGCATGGAAAAGGTACCGAAGAAAAAAGATGTCAAAGGAGTTGGCTTTACGAGAAAGCATGTCCTATATGACAGATGAGGATATTGTAGAGGATGACTACTCCTTAGAAGAGATTAAGGCATTAGCTTCACCTAAAGAAAGTAATACAGCTGGTAGTTCTCAACATCTTAGAGCAACTAAATTTGCTTCAAAATTTGCAGCTAGTGCAAGACGAGGTGCTGCCCAAAGAAATCAGGTCGGTGAGCTTTCCGATAGTGCAACTGATGATCTGAAGATGCCTAAGATGTTTAAGCCAGACATGCCTGATTTTTCCTAGGACTATCGTGGAGACTTAGATGGTGTTAGGACTTCAAAATATATGAGAGAGAAAATTGAGAGGGAAAAGAAGATGAAGGGAAAAAAAAGTAGGAATAAAGTAAATGTTTTCCTCTTATTTGGACTGACGAAAAAATATAAGGGAAAGAGTTATGTTCATATAAATTTATTTTTCTCTGTTTGGAAATGAGAAAAAGATTAAGGAGAGCTAAATTTGACAAAACTAATCCTATCATATTGCAATGACCTATTTACTAAGTATATGGTTATAAGCTAATGTTCCCCACTAATTATTAGCCAAATAGTTAATTTATCTTACCATGCTTATTGCTTTCTTTACATAGTACATAGAAATGCTCCATTTTAATATGGTGGCATCCAGCTATTGAATAGAACTACTTATCATTCCATCTTCTATTCACTTCTCTTTTCGTCATTGCAATTCATCAAAGGCATCAAAACTACACCCATGAAAGGTGAAGTTTGAGGAGAACACATACAATTTAATCCAACCGGATTGAATTAGATGATAGTGAAGTTCTCTGTAATTATTGAAGAATTTTGAATTTAGTTTAAAAAATGGAAAAGAAATCTAATAGTATTTTCACTGGGACATAAGAATCAAAGTTCAAGTTTAGAGGAGTGATGAAGAAGAAGCTCGGGAAATGGGTGTCCATGATTCGCCTACCAAACCCAAAAACTCAAATAGTATAGTCAAATATGAACCCTCATAACTAGGTTAAACTTCTACCCTATATTCCTTTAAAAAGGACGGATCATGTGGCTCCTTCTCTTTGTGGTCTAAAAACTCCAAGGGCTTTAGAGTGAAACACTCCCTCAGAACATCCCCTGTTTCTGGGAGAAAACAAAAGGCCCAAACACAAGATCAAATGTTCAGCCTGAACGAAATCAACATTGAACAAACTCCCCACGAATTGATAAAGGCAATGCCTCTAGCTCAAAGGCTGCCTCTGCCCCCTAGACCAACTAGTTCAACCTCTCCACCAGCTTCTCATCTAGCCTCTCCCCTAGTTACTGCCACTCACAGTAACAAAGGATCCTTAAATGCATTGTTGATTCTTAGTTTTCATTTTTAGTGTTTAGCTTGTATGAACTTGTCTTATAAGAACATATATAGTTTGTAGAGTTCACTTATAACTTGTAATATGTCTTATAAAGTTGTTGGCGATTGGAAAATTAAAAGCATAATTTCTTAGGTGACCTAAACATAGGATGATAAAAAATTAGAACTAGACATTTCCCAAACTTTCTTGATTACTTTTTAAGCTTTCTTGTTTAATGTTTATCACAACAGCTAACATCTCCTTCATTTCTTTCTTTCCAAATGATTAGTAATCTTAGTGAGATAATAGAAAATGCAACAAGGCCTAAAAAGTATCAAATTGCATCCAACTATTCAATGGCCCAATATGACAAGAAGCAAACACTGATGGATTATTCTCAACATCGGTAACATGTCTATTAAACAACACATGTTAGAAAGATCCAACTAACTCCTAAAGGTTATTAGAAATTGGAAAGTTCTTACTTAGATTCATGATGTCCAAGGTAGAACATGCTCGAATCTAATAATAATTTTAACATACTGCTTTTATAATGTTGAATGCATTTGGAAGTTACTTGATAAAACTATTCGATTCTTTAACAACCAACTCACCTCCTATTGTCAAACTTCTCAATATTCTTTTCAACCTCCATTAATTAACTGCATTTGATTTTAAATTGCAATTATCCTATGAAAAGTATGCCAGATTATCAAGGTTAGAGTTGCTAAAATGCTAGTAAGTCTGAACAGATAGGTCAAAATATATCAACTGAGCTTTGAATGCCAATTTGATGTAGTTCAAATAAAGGGCTCTTAAAAAGCATAACAAAAAGTTCAATTTTTGAGGACCAACACAAAATTTTTACACATAAGAATGTAATCCCTTAACAAAAGAAAATTGAGTAGATCAAGGACTCTAACACAATATAGATTAAGCACTTTGAATAGATGTAAAATAGGAAAGGTAAATGACTTTGTTCGCAAAGTTCCCTTCTCAATAGGCCAACATATGTCTTCATGTAAGGCTCATCTTTAGATTTCAGACCAATTGTGTTAATCCTTGCTAGATTATATGTCCAAGTGTCCACTTAGGGACCTTGACAACAAACACTTCAACTCACAGTTGAAGTGATTTCGTCTAAAACACCACCCTAGGATAGGTCTCCTAACTAACTATCTTGCTTGCTAGCGAAGTTCCCTAACTCGGTTACCTCATAATGAATATAAAGAGTGTGAGAAGTATTTAAAGTTTTATCAATACAAAGAGTACCATGTCAACACTTAGTGAAATCTTTTTTTCTTTGGGTGTATTCATGTGCGATACTCTTCTTCTGTTAATAGAGTCCTCTATTTACAAGCTTCACTTAATGAGAGAACCATTGTAGCTTAAATATCGAGAATGCTGCTGATGGGATGGCTGTATGTTGGCCCACAACTCACCCCTTTTCCCATGCTTGCATTACCCTGAATGTTGCGTCTGCTGCTCCTGAAGCGTCGAATCTGAGAGATTACATACAATATGAACTTAAGTCTTAGTAAATGTACACACCTATGTATCATAGAAAATATGATACTCTGATAAATCTCATTAACCTAGGAATGGCATATCTATGTGATTGTCAACACATAAGTATGTCCTTATATTATAAATTAAGCGCATAATGCATGCTATGTACATTGATGATCTAATGCTGACAATTGCTCAACTCCTCAGCGGCTAAGGTTTTTTTGTTTCAGGTTTCTTGAAGGTCTAATCCCCACCCAAAAAGGTTATCAAAATAAAGGTCCAAAAAAAAAGGTCAAATAAGGACCAAACCTGATTCATTTAGAAACTAAACTCAATAAACTTTATAAGAAGACAAGAACTGATTCAATTCGAGGTCATACGAGAAAATTATGCCTAAAACAAAGTAAGCCGCTAGGTCCCGTTTTCCTTTAATCATTTCCAAGAAGTAAAAAAGTCATTGTTGCTTAGACCAAGTGCTATTGACCTGGTGTTGTAGGGGCCCATCGGTGGGCCGTTATTTCCCGCAGTAGGCTACTATACCCGGTGATGCACCCATAGTTTAAGGCAACTGGGAAAAATCCTCTGATCTTTTATAATATGTGCGATGGAATTTAATTTCTGATGAATCTACAAATGCTAGAAGGTTCATATAAACCTTTTTCACTGTAAAAGGAGTCGCTCCTCCTTCAAATGGCATACACATAAGCCAAAACCCACCAACGCATATTCACCACCTTTCTTCTCTTCTCCCTCGCGATAGAGACTGCCCTTCCTCTAACATTCCATTCTCTCTCTCTTTCTCTAGCTCTGTCTCTCTCTATCTCTCCCTTTGTCTCTCTATCTATCTTTCACTCTCCCTCTTTCCCTCTCTCTTTAGAGGGAAGGCTCTTCCTACTGGAAATTTTCTTTGCCAAGAGGATGGTCCTTCCTTTATCGAGTTTGTCTTTGGTGTTCTTAACAAAACTCTTGTAACATAATTGTATAAAAATATAAAAAATCCTCTCTCCCCCTTTTTGCAAAAATTCTTTTTGTGGCTAGCATCCAACCATCTAAACAAATGATTTGGGGAAACCAAGGAGCCTCGAATACTAGTTTGGCAAACTGGAGCAAGGTGAGTCTTGAGAACTAAACAAAGGCAACAAATTTATCGTCTGTATTTGTTTTGTAATTATTAATTTTGGTCATCATGTTCTTATTTGACCCATCTTGATTGTTTTCTATTTTGTAAATATTCAATTATAAAATTACGCATAAATTAAAGTCATCCCTCATTTTTATTGGATTCTTTTATCACTTTCTTAGCACATAAATATGACTATATCAAAGAGATCACATAAAGTTCGTCTCTTTGATGTGTTAAATCACCATAAGAACAATAATTGCATGAAATTTGAAAATTTTATGGAAATATTTGAGTTTTCTACTCACTTGCTTAATCCTAGTAGAGGTCATTGTTGAATATGTGATGTCGATGGCTAGATTTAAGTACCTTGGTGCTACCCTCCTCCAACTCTTACCTAGTCATACCTTCCTCAAACAAACTTGGAAGGCAAGTTGATCACACAAGGGCAGCATTAGGGACGTCTAATTGCAAAACTATCAATGATTAAAGTAAATATGATAAATTATATGCAGCTCCTTGTTAGGCATAGATAGCACAAATTGTTAAACCAATGTTGCTTATCATTTTACATAAATTTAGGTATGTAGTTTACCCTTAAGAAGTTAATTACCACATATGATTAAAATGGGATGATTAAATTATTTATAATTTAATTAACTAATAATCTTAAAAATTTCTCATTGGTCAATCTCCAAGATGTAAGATTAACTTTGTCACTTTTATAATATAATAATAGCTCGCATATATTAGGGAAAAAAATTAAATTAGAGTCAAAAGATTTCCAAACTAGGAAGGGGAAAAAGCATTTTGTGCCAAGATGTAGCTACAATCATCCTTGCTAGCAATGGAACATGTTATCATCAAGGAAGCTCATCTGCCTTATAAAATAATGAAAAAAATGGCTAACACATTAAATGATTGCCAAATAACTTCATCCCCATGCCATTATTTGACTGAATAGCTTATAACCATTACAAATTAAGAAGCATCCACTAGAATGGTCTGAAGTATCCAACAACTACTTTCCTTAACCTACTTGAATGTTCTAGTGCTATATGTCTCTAAATAGGGACCTTAGGTGAAAATGAGTAGTACGTAATATATGAAAAAAAAGAGCTCAACTCATTTTCTAAGTGTTATTGTATTCTTGAATGTCATTCTTCAAATTATTGTAATCTTTCCCATATATGAGAATACTTGTGGTACAAAAAGGTTAGGAAGATCTTGGTTTTCAGCAAGAGGATTAATTGGAAGAGTCATCCTTCCTAAGTTAGGAGTTAAGAAAAATCACCTCAAGAGAGGTCTTGAAGGGTGTGTTGTCAAGATTGTTAGGTAGATGCTTGTAGTTCTTTTTATCTTATAGTAGATTAATATAGGTAGTTGAATCCTAAAGAATGGTCCTTTAACAAGGACGTGCCCAGTTGAGGGATGAATGGTACAAACAAGCTCTGGATACTTTACATTCCATTTTACTATTACTTTTCTAAACTCCTTTGCTCTATTTGCTAATTACCCTTGATTATATTGTTCAGTTTCTTTGAGTTCCTTATTCTTGTTTACATTATGTTTAGCCTTTTATTTGTGATTATTTTTTGGTATCATGTTCACCCCTAGGTGGCTAAGTTTAATTAGGACTAACAATTGGTATCAAAGCTCGTCTCATCTCTTTTGATACAACTACGGTTAAGTAAATAAAAATCTATGTCTTCTTCCTCTGGAATGGCTAAGATCAATCAAGGTGCATTTGTGTCCAGATCTCCGTTATTATTTGGTTCTCACTTTGTTTATTTAGAATAGATTGATACAGATATAGCAAATATATCAAGAGTATGTGCAGTGGAACATTGTTTCCAAGGCGCCAATAAAAATTATGTATAATGTTGGCAATGAACAGCTAGAAAAGCCTATTGATTAGTACAACCTTGAAGTGCATCAAAGTTTGTAGAAAAATTACAGGGTACCTAATGTTTTACACTGTGCTTTAGATGCTGATGAGTTAAATAGAGTTTCTACTTATGAAACAACAAAAGTAATGTGGGATGCCTTGGTGAAGACAAATGAAGGGACAAACCAAGTTAAAGAATCAATGTAAGCATTTATGTATGCTAATTTGAGCTTTTCCTGATGCTTCCAAGTAAAGGTCTTAATAAAAAGTACATCAGATTCATTGACATTATCAATAACCATAAGTTTCTTAGAAAAGTCTACTCAAATGAAGAGATGATGAGGAAGTTAATAAAAGGTCATCTAAGGAATCAATGGGAAACCAACACCATGGTCATTAAAGAGACTTAAAATTTGATGACATTGAAGCAGGAGGATCTAATAGGAAAACTCCTGACATATGAGGTCCACTACCTTTAGGATAAGGAAGAAACCTCAGACAAAAGGATGCCCTGAAAGATTCAATCAAGGGCCCTAAAAGTCAAGTTGACTCAGAATGTGAAGCAGTAGAAGATGAGATTGTTATGTTGGTTAGACGCTTCCATAAAATGCTCAAAAAGGTGAATTTTAACTTTAAGAAGTTTCTAGTTAGGTCATCCTCAAGAGATAACAAAGGTCTAGCATCCTTCTTTAAAAACCTTAAAACTAACACAATTTTTAGCTTTGATTGTGTCCAACTAGGGCACATGATGAAAGACTGCCAATCCTTAAAAAAAAAGAAAAGAAATTCAAGTGAAAGGATGAAAGGCTATGACAACCATATGAAATGACAGTGACTCCAATGGAAATGAGAGTGAAGGAGATGATGTTGTGAAGTTGTCTTCTATGGAAAATTATAGGGAATATGATGAGAACTTTGAGTTTTTAGGGTATCACAAATCAGTACTTAAGGTGTCTAAAGGTAACTCCACCTAATAGGTAGAACAACTTTTCTCCCTGATGTCTATAGATGATTTAAGTGAGATAATTGTGCATGATGTGAATGACAAATAAGAGTGTCTTTTTAAGATTAGGTCCCTAATGAAGAAATTTCTCCTGCTAAATATGAAAAAGAAAGTTTACTAGATGAGTGTGCTCATTATTAGTAAGAAAATATGAACCTTTAAAACATGATAACAAATAGTTCTAGAAACTCTATGGTAATTTTATAAGAAATGGATTGAGACTTTGAGAAAGAGGATGAAAATCTGAAAGAAGAATTATAGAAGTGGAAAAATGAACATGAGCATGGTTTAAAACCTAGCTCTAAGCTAATTAATAAGCTTCATATGACTCAAGATGACAATGAGAAGCTAAAAGGTCATTACGAGAATTTTCAAATATTGCTTTCAAAACTCACTAAGGGATATGAAATGTTCGGCAGATTCTGTGGATTTCAGTATGTATCATTCATAAAGAAGGCCTGTTATACGATCCAAACAGTAAGAGGAAATCATACCTAAAATTCTGCTTTAAATGACACCTCCTAATGAAGGTCAGAGTGTTCAAGGTGCCTTAAAAAGCTTTTCAAAACCCTATAATCACTTACAAATGAGGAAGCGATGCCAGTAACTCCAACTAAATATGGTGGCAGAGAAACTTCATGCGTCCTAAGAATCACATTAGTAGTATCCCATGATTATTCAGGTTTGGGTAGCCAATGGTATAAGGCCCTTAAACATAACGACATCTGCTGCACACATATTTCTAGACAAGGGAAGTAGAAAGGTTAGATGTCTATTCTGTAAGTGTGCTTTAAGTCAAATATTGATGTGTGGTACCTTGACAGCAAATGCTCTAGGCACATGATCGGTGATGCTATAATGTTTTTAGAACTTAAAGAATCTAATCAGGGAAAAGTGACTTGTGGAGATTGATAAGTGCTTAAAATATATATTATTTTAGGGTCATTTTCTGCCATTTTTGGGGGAGAATTATGTTCTTTATGTTATAATTTATACTCCTTTTCTCGTTTTACACTTGGGTATGGTTTTTTTCTATGTTTTATAGATTTTTGGACCTTTTTGCCCTTGCTTTTGACCTCAACTGAGTGTATTTTGATTCTCCGCAGATGCCCCTGAGTTGTTATGCTTGTGGAAGGAAAAAAGAACAGAGAAATGTTGAGCCAGTAGCCACCACAGATTGTCTGTGGTGATGGCCATGGTCCGTGATGGGCCTCATTCTCCCGATGTTCGTTGTTTTCTCGCTTTTGTTTAACTGCCAGACAGTTTAATTCTAGTATGACGTGTGGTTGTTCGACTTCCAGTATTTCCACTATAAAAAGGGTTGTTTTCTCATTTGATCCATCATCCCATCCTATTCCACTCTCCATAATCCACTATTTAGATAGGGATTGTAGATCAGATTAGAGGAAGAGCAAGTTAAAGGTGAAGATTGTAAGGATTGCAGATCGGGTTTGCAACGGCGTTTCACGTGTGCATCGACTGAGCAAGTCCTCTCCCCTGTCTTCTCTTTTCTCTTTAGATTTTTATGCTTTCAGATTATTATTGATTTTTATGTTAAGTTTTGGATTGTTAATTTTGGAATTGAGTTGAATGTTGTGATTGAACCAATTATTGTTTTGATCTAAAAGTGCTTTGGATTTGTTGGGCTTATTCTATTGAATTTTAGACATTGATTTGCTAGTAGGAAACGTGACGAATTTCTTGCTTGCTTCAAACATTTGGTGAAGAACTGAAAGGTAAAACTAGATGGTGGAAAACTAAGATTTTACTTAAGTGTGTGGGATCTTTAGAAAGACACACTATTTAAGAGACCCCCAATTTTGATAATCGCGTTCTTAATGATCTTAGATTAATCAAAAATTCTTAAGAAATGATAAGTTGATTAGATTTAAGAATTTCATTCGACCTTGAAAGAAGGGTTTCATAAATCGATTCTCGGTTTTGGAATTAACTATCTACAGAAATGGCGCGTGATTAATTCTTGAGCTGGAAAATTGCTTGATTTAATTAAATTCCTGGTTTGATTATCTATTAGATTAGATAAGTAACATAGATCAATTTCATTCACAAATTTGGGATTCGTTTAGCCTATCTTGAGGGGATAAAGCTCAATAGATCAACCTAGTCCTTGTGGGAGACGACCTTGGTTTGCTACAACAACACCATGCCCTTGCGATTGTATCATGTTTTTGACACCGTTGCTGGAAACTAGTATTACATATTGGATTTTCTCGATGGGTTTAGCTAAGCATTTTGTTTTTCGTAGGAAAAAAAACTAAAAAAATTAAAAATTTTAAAAAAAAGAGATAAAAAATTTGAAAAAAAAAAACCATGGCCATTTTACATTTTTCGTAATTCAAGCATGAATTATTTTGGAGGTGTTTTAAGCATTTAAATGCTTTTCTTACCCAAGATGGTCATTCTGTGGGCAAATGAAAAATGTTGGACATTGTTAACGAGGGTGTGAATAGAGAAACCCATTCTTTTAGAGTATTAGAGTTTTCATGGCAAAAACGTTAATGAGGCATGGTATTTGTTTGAGTGGATTGCTTGACATTCATTTGAATTTGAGAAGGTTAGTTGTGTTTCTAGATATTCATTTCCCGACCCTTGTGCATTCTATATAGATCTTATTATACCCCTTTTTGGTGTTACCTATATAATTCTTCTGACCATGTTACTAATTCGTGTCCTTATTATGCATGTTATGTGCAACCTGAATTTGCATCACCTAGGGACAATACTGATGCTATCCTGACCATAAATGATTCATCCTTTCCTTTAGCTCAGTGCACGGAGCTTGAGGCTGGTGATCCTTTTGAGGGAGTTGCTAGGTTTAGTGTAATTGATACATTTTTTGAGTTGAAAGATATTTTAGATGGGGTGCATGATCTAGTTGAGATGCCTTTGGCGGGGTCACGTGATGTGTTTATGCATGAGGAATCTCCTACCCTTAGTTTTGATAAGAATGTTCTCTCTAATCCTATGATTTTTTATGCTGGTAATGATTTGGGCTATAAGGATAACATGTTTAGTATGTTAGGTGGGAATCTTGATTATTTTATATCCCTAGGTTACTTTAGTGGGTATAATACCTCCCTTGACCCATATTGCATATACTTAGTGGATGCACCTAGAAAAATCATATGGAATTCTTTTTTTGTTTTCTCTTTTGATTTTTCTATGGCATTTGGTTTATTAAAGAGAGCACTAGCTTTCTTTATTATGTTCATCTGCATGTTCTCTTATAGACACTGTTATGAGCCCCATGTTGTGGCATTCGAGAAGCTTCTATGTGTGTTGACGGAGTCTGATTTAATGAGTCGAGTCTTGAAGATGTGATAGAGTGGTTGATGTTCCATGTACCCCTTTTGCAAGGAGGCCTTAGCTTAGGTGCATCCAGCACCTAACCTGGTGAGATCGTTACATTTTGTTCCCTTCCCCTTCTCTTTCTTTCTTTCCTTTGAATAATAATGCTTTATCAAAGCATGGGGCAAGGGTGGGTTCTATGTTTTGTATTTCAGTTATTAGTTTGCAGACTTGTTAGAGCATAAAATTTTGGGTTTCTTTTTGCTTGCATTAGCATGTTACATTTAGTTGCATTTAGGTTTGCATATAGGATTGTATGTAAGGATAGTGAGGATTGGTTTAAGATAACCTCTAATGATGCTTTTGTAAGGCAAAATAGCTTTCATGAGCTTGAGTATCCTTTGATATTTAACCTCTTTTGGTGCTAAAACTTTTTGAAGGTTTTATAAATATTTCTTGTTTTGACCCTTGCCTTAATTGAGAACTATTTTATCCCTTGGGATCGTTAACACTAATGTGTGTACATGGAGTCATTTTATGAGCTAGTTGAGACTGTGTTAAATGTTCTATGAGATTTTGAACCTTATTTAGACTAATTCATTATATTTAGTCTTAATTTCTTTCATGTGTGTGATTCTTCCATGTTGCATCTCTAGAACTTACCTTGATTCTTGTTCAAAATCACATTAACATGTGCATAGTTAATGATATGATAGAGGCATTCTTTCTTTGAACATTTTAGCCACATAGCTAAATAGCTAAATAGGTTATCCCTTGTGTTATATGTTTACTCCCTTTGTTAGGCCCTTTGAGCTTATATCCATCTTCATTGTGATCCATTCATATTAGCCCGTGGCCAAACGCATATTTCTACCTTTAAGCTAGGTCTATGGAGAATCACATCAAGTATGTAGCGGGTGGTTTTGGGGATAATTGAGTTTAAGGGTGCTTTGGTATGTTGGTTTGTTGAGGGATTGATGTCATTGAGCATTTGGTGTTAGTTCCCTCTTGTTTGGGTTGTATATGTAAATATATTTAGTTGTGAGTTAACAATTAGTGGTCCCATGCCTTTCAATAATTGCAATTTTCGTTTCGTTTCCCAAACAAGAAGAAAAAAAGAAAAGAAAAAAAAAGTCATATTGAAGAAAAAGGGAAAAAAACAGAAAAATCATGTTGAAAAAAAAAGAAAACAAAAAAACAAAAGAAAAAAAATGAGCAAAAAGAAATTAAATAAGTGATTGACATTAGATATGTAAATAGCTTGCGTTCCTTTCTTTGTCAACTTATTTCATATTTCATTTGTGGGGTATGTTCATTATATTGTTAAGGTTTGGAGTGTTGGTAAACTTATTGGTTAATTGGTGTTTTGTTGGTTGCTCCCTAGTTGTTTGGCTAAGTAGCTCCACATTACCCAAATTCATTTGTCAACTCCTTTCCTCAACCCTTGTAGCCCATATTACAACTCAGGTAAAGTCCTCTTGATTGTCTTATGCATATTGCATTTTAGTGGTGGAGAATTTGAGAGTCTTATCAAGCATATGGTAGATTGAATCTTTAGAATATGGTGGATTGAATCTTTGGAATGAGTCTTAATTGAACCTATGCAATGCTAAACACATAAGTGGGAGTGCTCCACATTTCCCAAAAAGAACGTTCTACCAGTCAATCTGACTCTATTCCATTCCACGCGCTTGCATGATATGCTTTGTGGTTCTTGGGGGTCGAGCTTGTGGTCTTATAACTTTCCAAAACCTTCTCCTCCTTCTAATTTTGAAATGACTTACGCGCTATATGGGGTTGCCTTTGATTGATATTCTTGCTTGTGATATGCTATGACTTGCCTACTTTAAGGAGGTCGTTAAGTCTTAGATGCATCTCCCCTTGTCGGTTTTCTTTAGTGTTCACTTGAAGACAAGTGATGGTTTAAGTGTGGGGGAGTTTGATAAGTGCTTAAAGTGTATATCATTTTAGGGTCATTTTGCGCCATGTTAGCGAGAGTTATGAACTTTATGCTATAATTTATACTCCTTTTCCAGTTTTACCCTTGGATCTGGTTCTTTTCTGTGTTTTGAAGGTTTTAGACCTTTTTACCCTTTCTTTGACCCTAAATGAGTGTATTTTGACTTCCCACGATGCCCCTGAGTTGCCATCCCATGGAAGGAAGAAAAAACAAAAGAATGTCGAGCAAAGGGGCCACCACGGATGGTCCGTGGTGATGGCTACGGTCCGTGATGGACCTTTTTTTCCCGATGTTATTTGTTTTCTTGCGTCTGTTTGACTTTCTGGCAGTTTCAACTGCATATTTACGTGTGGTTGTTTGACTTCTAGCATTTTCACTAGAAAAAGGGTTGTTGTCTCAGTTGATCCATCATCCCATCCTATTCTGCTCTCCATAATCCACTATCTAGATTAGGATTGTAGATCAGATTAGAGGAAGAGCAAGTTGAAGGGGAAGATTGCAAGGATTCCAGATCGGGTTTGTAATGGTAGTTTAAGAGTGCATTGACAGAGCAATTCCTCTCCCTTGTCTTCTCTTTTCTCTTTAGATTTTTATGCTTTTAGATTATTGTTGATTTTTATGTTAATTTTTGGATTGTTAATCTTGGAATTGAGTTGCATTGTTGTGATTGAACCAATTCTTATTTTGATCTAAAAGTGTTTTGGATTTGTTGGTTTATTCTATTAAATTTTAGACATTGAATTGCTAGTGAAAAACTTGATCAATTTCTTGCTTGTTTTAGACATTTGGTGAAGAACTGAAAGGTGAAACTAGATATTGGAAAGCTAAGATATGACTTAAGTGCATGGAATCTTGAGAAAGATTTATTGTTTAAGAGCCCCCTAAATTTGATAATCGCGTTCTTAATGATCTTTGATCAATCAAAAATCCTTGAGAAATAGTAAGTTCATTAGATTTAAGAATTTCATTCCACCTTAAAAGAGGGGTTTCATACATCGATTATCGATTTTGGAATTACCCATCTAAAGAAAAGGTGCTCGATTATTTCTTGAGTTAAAAAATTACTTAATCTGATTAAATTCCTTGATTGATTATCTATTAGATTAGATAAGTAGCATAGATTAATTTCATTCGCAAATTTAGGATTCCCTTAGCCTATCTTGAAGGGGATAAAGCCCAATAGATTAAGCTAATCCTTGCAGGAGACAACCTTGATTTGCTACAATGCCACTGTGCGCTTGCGGTCGTATCAGAGATAAAAAGAATGGATGAATAATTACAACTAGGAATAATTACAACTAGGAAAGTCAATAAAGATCCTTTTAACTTAATTGAAAATGCTTACTTAGTTAATGCTCTTAAATTAAATGCGCTTAGTATCTCTTGATTGTGTGATAAAAGGGAATAAAGTTACCTCCAATTGTACTCCATGTGATGTCTCTAGCTTTGAAACTAAGAAACCCTATTTATCTAGATAAATTACAAATGTTTATGTTATTAACGTTGTTTTTGTTTGATCCAAAAATCCTTTTATGGGTAGAAGTTTCTAATAATGTTGCATGGTTGTGGCATATAAGATTATCTCATGCGAGCATGGGCATTATTGAAAAATTATCCAAACATGATCTGCTTAGGAGGTCTTGTTGCGTATAAATATGATCAAGATCAAGTTTGTAATGTACATTTAAAAGGTGAACAAGTTAGAGCTTTATTTAAGCTAATAAAATTGTTTCAAATAGTAGGCCCCTTAAACTGTTACATATGGATTAGTGTGGTCCTATTAGATAGACATGTCTAGGTGGTAGCAGATAAGTATTTGTTATTGTTGATTATTATTCCACATTTATGTGGGTGTTCTTTTTAAAGACAAAGCAGACACTTTTAAAGTATTTACTTAGTATCATAGACATGTGGAGAACAGTCAACGACTGCTAACCAAGTTGTAAAAGCATATCAGGATATGCTCAAGATGGAAGGCCTCCTTTGGTAACCAAACATCTTTCCCTTGACCTAAAAGGCCTACTTACATCTTTAAATTCAAATTAAGCTAAGATGAAGTTAAACTAATATGGGATATAAGGATTAAAGTGTATAGCGGATGATGCCTAAATCAAACAAGAAATGAGCTTAGTAGGAAACAAGAATTTAAATATTAATAAATGACAATAATGCCAATAAATGATGACAATTCTCATGCCCTTCCTAGAGGCTTAGACTATGGCCTAAGGACTACTTCATTATCTGATGCCTTAATAGACGAGGTTAGGAGCGATCAGTGGAATGCTCACTACACAGGTCACCTCAGTAGAGCCTTGACACCAGGGCCATCTTCCTTTCAAACAGAGAAACACAAAGAAAAGCAAAAAGAAAGGAAAATGAGAAATAGCAAAGGGGAAAAGAGCAAAATGAAAAAAAGAAAGAAAAGAAAAAGGGGACCAATAAATTTAATGGATGTGACACAAGTTGTACAATGGCTTAAAATAGGAAACAAAAATGAAAATAAAAAAAGAAAAACTATTTGGACCTATAATAGACTCGGATCATATTAACAAAGACTATTTGGAGCCATAGCAGATTGAAACCATATTTTTACATATGCACTCTAGAACACATATGGGTTTACTTTTGGGCTGCCATGCTATTTCTCTACCATTTTGGTGTACCCATGGAGGGCTAACCAAAGGAGCACGAGCATGATCAATCCAACAACCTAGGTCCACAAGAGATCAAGGCCACAGTTTAACTTGTCAAGGAACTCCAAACTGGCTAAGTTTTTGGTTCAGCCTGTGAAAAGACTGACCTTTGGTGCCTTGTAACTTGAGTTCCAGGAAGGTGGGGGAGATGATTCGTACAGCAAAAGAAACCGCAAGAAGTTAGGAATCCAAAAAATCAAGTTTCAAGTCATTTGGAGATCATTTGGTCAGTCATTATGAAACGGGCTAATTTAGCCCTTATTTGAAATTTTCGCGAACCTTTCGAAATCTTTCAAATGTTTCTATAAAATCATTATTTGGAAAGCCATTTTTTTAGGGACTAGGATCTTTAAGAAGTCTAAAATGAAGTAGTTCACCACCACTGAGTTGAGTAAGTGTTGTCATCAGACCATCAATGCATGTGGCATGCAATATGTGTTCAACTTGTAATCTAAGTACACATTTATATGCCTATAGAATCCCCTACTTTAGCTGAGGCTAAGCTGTGAGAAGGTTAAAATATGTCATATCATGTAGGATGCCTACAATTTCTAATCTAGCCCCTAGTGTATTAGAGAAAGTGTGAATGCAAACTAAGTTATCTAGCCAAAGCATTTAAGAACGAGTGCAAAAATTGATAAGATAATGCAAACAACCTATTTAGTAGAAGCATTTTGGAATGAATGCAGAAAATTATATGAGAATATGAATAACCTATTTAGTGACAGTGAAAGAAATGATTACAAGTGATGATATGAATGCGCAAATAACGTATTTAGCTAAATCATTATTAAGGAATGAACGAAAAAGAAGAAATACAATGTTGTAAGAAAAACTTCTAATGGAGAACTTTGGAGCTATTGAACCTGTCCGGGGTCTTCTAACTCAATGTAAAAAGGTGAGGGTGATTAAGCTAGATAATTTTAAGGCTATCATACTGGTCTAAGGACTTTGGTCAAAAAGGAAAAGTATTTTATGTCTATTGAACCATCATGGGGATCCCCATCTTAAAGGGAAAAGATGAAATCAACATGGCCATGAAATTTTTAGTCTATAGTACCTGTATAAGGACTTTTGATCCGATAGGGAAGGGATTTAAGGCTATTAAACCCACACAGAGGCTACCAACCTACCAAGAAAGATGAAATCAAGAATTTTTTAAGGCTTTTTTATTTTTTTTAAGGTCTCTTAACATAAAGGGAAAAAATTTTAAGGCCATTGAACCCGCATATTTACACCCAAACCTGAAAGGAAAAAGTTATAAGACTATTAACCCATCTAGGGATTTCAACCCCCAGGGAAATGATGAAATTGAGAATGTTTGATGCTATTGTACCCATTTAAGGACTCCTAACCTGAAGGGAAAACGTACAATTCATAGATAATTTTAAAGCTATTAAACCTGCCCAGTACTCTTGAGTTGAAGGCACAATGTGAAACCAATTATGGTTTCTTGCTAATATACCCTTTGAAGGACTCCTAATCCAAAGGGAAAAGGTGAAGTTGAGAATTTTTTAAGGCTATTATAGCTAGATCTGGATTTCGACCTAAAGAGAAGAGAATGTTAAGGCCACTAAACCTGACTAAGGACTCCTGGCATAATCGCCTGCAGAAAAATGTGAAATTGATAAAGGTAGAGAAGTTTAAAGCTATTGTACCTGCCTAGGGATTCCTAATCTGAAAGCAACAGGTGAAACTAATAATTTTTAGAGGCTATTGTACCCCATCCAAGGACTATTGATATGAAAGGAACAAAACCTTAAGGTTATTAAACCTATATAAGGACTCCAACCTAAGGAAAGGGGGAAATTAATTAACAATTTATAGATAGAGAATTTTAACACTATTATACCAGCCTAGGGACTCTCCACTTGAAGGGAGAAGGAAATAAAGACTGTTGAACCCACCTATAGATACGAAAATTACAAGGAAAGTGAAATTTAAAACTTTTTGGTTATTGTACCTAACTAAGGATGCTTGAACCGAAAAAGTGAAATTCACAATTTAAAGGCCATTATACTTGCCCAGGGACTCTCAACTCGAAGGGAGAAGATGAAATTACAGAGACCTTTGAAGCTATTTAACTTACTTAGGGACTGCCAACACGAATGAAAAAGGTGAACTTAGAGGGAATAAGAACATGTATTTGAGAAGTTATAGACACTCGCATGTATGGCAAAGGAAGATTAGAAATATACTATACCACTAAAGGATGCATGCGCAAACGTGTTGGCTTACAAAGAGGTAGGTGCCGACATCCTCCCTATCCTAGTGGCATTCACATATACTTTATTCATGTTCTTGATAAGCTTATATGGATACCTCATAGGAATCCCAAGATTCTTTCATAATGTGGCTGCCTTAACCAACAAGTTAAATGATGCTAATGGGGTTATCAAATCTCTTTTACTAGTATGTGAAGGAAGTCCTTCGTCTTATTTATGAGAAGCTAGTATACAATGGGATGCCTATCCCATAGCTTTCCTCTTTATTGTTTTCACCCCTAAATCTCTTTTTGAGGGGGTGAGATGAGAAAAAGAGGTGTGTACGCACTAAATTGGTGCCTATGGTATTCTAAACAGACGCATATTAGTATGTCCTATACATTGTCGCCTGGCGATCATAATCGCCTAATCGACCAAGGGTGAAGCTAAACTATACTTGAATTCCTAATAGTCATTCATAAAACAAAACATTTTCCAATATCAAAAAATTCTTTAAAGATATAAAAAGCATATGAAAATCAAAAGCATAGAAAATAATTTAAAAAACGCAGAAACTTTTGGGTTTATGTGATATTTAACATGGGAGCACAAACTTTAGACCTTTTTGAGGTTAAGTGAATGGCAAAGTAACTTGTGGGTAGCACATTGCCCTACATTCAAAATCTCATGAACAATTCACTTAAGGTAGAATTAGGGGCTATGGCATGTTTCACATGGGCACAAGGAACCAGGGGCAAGTTTAGGGTGCCTAGCGGTTGTCGTTGGGACCTAACACAGGCCACTAGGTCCTCCTTCTCTCCCGACTTCATAGGTCCCTTGGGGTTTTATATATGGGATTGCTACCATCAACTAATTAGCATGATTATAGAATCATTAGTGGTAGCCAAGTAACTCTGCCTATGCTTTTGAAAATATAATGAATAACATGATTTGATTTTGAACTCTTAGCTTATTGTTTGCTTAGTGAGGTTACCATGCTAGCACTATAAAAAGGGTGCATCTTCCTCTCATTTTGAGGAGGATATCTTTTTCACCGAGAGAAAACTCTACATATTTCCACTTGTACACCACATCTAGGAGAAACTCTACTTCTATGGGCTCTCTCCCTGTCTTCACAAACAAAACAAAAAAAACACCATCAAGAAACAAACTCTCCCAAAATCTTTCCTCAAACTCTTTTGGAATCAAACTAGCCTTTATCCTACCATAGCACATATAGGAGGAAGTAATTAAGTATTTATTTTCCTAACCACTTAGACTGAGGTAGGTCCTGAGGGCCATTTACCAAAAGATAACAATTTGGTTGAAGTCTTCTTTACCTCTCACATCCATAATCATGCTTCTTTTTTAACCTTGATGACCATTCATTTAATGTTCATTCATTTCTATATAAAATAACATTATGTTCATAATAAAGTTAGCACTGATTTATTGCTTTTTATACACTCTTTTCACTATAAAATATGGCTTGCTAATAAGTAATCACTCAAAACACTTCTTGCTATATTCCTTACTGATAAAACTATAATTCATAAATAATGCCTTTTATATGGAACTTAAAAAATTAATAATTCTGATGCAGTCATTTCTAGTAGAGGTAGCCTTTTGAAGTGGGCAATTTAATGGGAGTTTTCGCCATTTAATAGACCGTGCCTTCATCTTTAGATCACTTCTCATGATTCATAATGAAGGAGTCACTTTTAATAACCCCCATTTGGACATCCAAAATTATAGTTTATAGAAAAAAACCATTTCCCTTCCTAAAAACCAAGTCTTATGTCCTATAGTTGTCCCTTCCGCTCAAGGAATTAGTTGATAGAAGGAATTAAGATTATGGTTTGTATGTTTACTTTAAAATATGCCGGCAATTGTAAAAATCGAAGCTCTAATCCATTCTATCACAAAATTCCATGGAACCATGACTTTGAGAAAGCTAATCCCATTTACCCTCTTAATAGAGGGTGGTCGTCAATAGGAGAAGTAAGTTAAACCTTAGGAACTCGAGGCCGCTCCCTGTGCGGGCCGTCGCCATTAGCTATGGTACTTTTAGTGGTGACTCTATTGAGGATGATGTAAGTAAATGGGTGAGACTTAAAAGAAATTGATGCAATTAAATCTTTTTAGCTTCTGATTCAAATTTTTAACATATAAGAATCTTTCCATTATGCGCTCTAGCTTGGAAAATGTCAATGTTTATCAGGTGCCCCTAAGGAAATAACACCACTGTATTTGTCCTTTCACTTCCAAAATCATATGGAATCCTTCCTACAGATTGCCCTTCCTACTTGATCATGAAACTACCTCCAAGGAGAACAAATATGTGGCTCTTTAAAGCACACCACCTTGAAGTTAAAAAGAGTCTAGTCCCAGTTAGGCATTAAGACCATCAACTCTATTGCACACTTGTTTGAACATTGATTTAGGATCAAGTCTCATATGTATGACTATTATGAATGAATGCTAAGTACTAGTATTATCCTTTGGCATGTCAAGATAATCCTTTTTTCAAAAAACTAGATGAATGTCTGCTAACTATTTAACCAATGACAAAGACCCAACCAGGAATGCAAAAGCATTCTAACCAGTGGCCTATGCGCAAGACTCGGAAATAGTCAGACTCACATTGGTAATGTTCGGAATCCTACCTAATGGTCTTAGTAGGATGTTATTGCAGCCTACTGATCATGTCTCATACTCCTTGGGGTTATTAGGACGGCAGTAGTGTGGCACTATCATGTCATTAACCCCGTGCTTTCGTTAATCTACCTAGTCTTTCATATCCCTCAAGTTTCCTGCTCTGTCCATCCCAGTAGTCTTGGGCTTTGGTTTAAGGTCTCTTAACTTTCGTTTTTCATCCTTGCACTTTTGCATATGAAGGTCTAGTGGCAATTCTTTGTGTTATTTAATTCTTCCTTTAAAAAAAACTTCCTTTAATAAAATCTTAATTTGGTGGCTTTTAAAGGAAAATTGGGCCCGTGTAGAGGGTACCATCATGGTCATTTGGTAATATCACAGTCTGATAGGTCTAAAAGCTAAGCTTCCAACTCCATTGTGAAATGAGGTTAACAATAATCATGGCCAAGACAAAGAAGACAACGTTGTTGAAAGGATAGCAACCCTCATAGCCAACATGTTGATATAAATGGAAAACCATCATTAGGCTAAACTAAAAGCCAATAAAAACTAATAAGTAACTTTGCCAAAAAATAGCACGAATATGAATCTAAAAATAAAAAAGAAGATTATGTATATTCTATCCATTCAGTTCATGAGAAAATATCATCACGAATGGAACAAATAATTAACAAAATGGAGTACCTCCTAAGTAGCTTTCAATTACTTAGAAACCAATTTATGGACCCAACCCTTTACATATACATGTCAAAAGAGAAGTTGCCTGCTAATTTTTCGTTTCCTTGAAACTTGAAGTTTACATGCTTAGGTCTCCTTTCCTTGCATCTCAGGAATTTTGCTAATATCATGAACCTAGATGGCAAAACCAAGGAATCTTTCAGTTAAATATTTCCTCTGACTTCTAGGAGATGCAGTGGGTAGTTGGTTCTATTCCATTGACCTGCAGAATGTTAGAACTCAGGCTAACATAACCAAGGAATCCCTATAACAATAATCCTACAACATAGAGTTTCCTACAACTCTATGTCACTTAGAACTGCTAAAGCATAACAAAAAAGATAGCTTCCTAGACTTTCTAGGTTAACCAAGGATAAAAGGCTCTATGGCCCTAAACAGTCTTATTGAAAATGACCAAGTTCAAATTATTATTATGAATTTGAGGCCAAATTACAATCAATGTCTCTAATTTAATCCCCTAAGCATATTCTTGTAATTATATGACGTTGGTATGTTGATACATGAAGATATTCCAATGGGACTCAAGAACCCTTCCATAAATAACAAAGATGCTTTTACGAATAAGAAAGTGGCTGCTACCTTGAACACCAAAATAGTAAACAAGCTAAATGCAATAGGGAATTCGAGGATGATGCACTTATCGAGTCTTTACCCCATCCAAGATGAAGCATGAAGTAGCTTGAAATGACTTGAGCTAAGGCTCCTCAACCCCATCGAGCTAGCTCCAGATGTGCCAAAATATAAAAGAAATGGAAAATATAAGATCAATACCTATTACAATTACCATCATGGGAAAGGGCTCCATACTAATCAAGGATTTGCCTCAAAATATACGATACAAGACATGATAGACAATCGCACCTTACCTATCCTGAATGTGGCAAACCCTCACAATCGGCCCAATACTTTAAGGTTCATGCTTACAATCTTTACAATGAAAGAAGATGTTAACCGTTATCATTGAGGACGAAGTTAATAGAATAAGAGGAGATGACCAAGAGGACACTTGGATTGCTCCCTTATTCCTGTTGAAATCAACCAGGTGAAATGGGATGAAGAGGATAAATCCAACATCTCACCCGTAAGGAGAGGCTTTATGAACCACACCTATCTTAAGAAGAGGCTCGGCAAAGTCCCATCATAACACTAGGGTCACAAAAGGATCCAACCCTCACCATGTTGAAAAATAGTAAGGCTAATGTGTAATAATATGTGAGCTCCTAACCTCCTCCATCAACCATTGAGAGACACTCTTATAGGCCTTATAGGGATAGAAGTCCCAGTATAGACTACCCCTGATGATTTGGTTGGATTTTTCACAACCAAAAGGTCCTCTTTGATCATAATTTTGATGATCTAGACATCCCTCTTGAAGGGATAAAACAAAACAGGGCTAATCTCTCACTAAAATGCATAGAAACAAGTTTAGCTATGACCTTAGTGGATAACAGTCATTAGTCAACATATAACTACTTAGAACTACAAGAAAGCTCGGTATGATTGAAGTGATTAAGACCACCTAGAATGATTTTGGGAGCAATCACCCTTAATATAGCAATTCAAGGAATAAAAACCAGGGTAGCCTTCCAAGTCATAGATGTCCAAGCTACTTTCGGCCTACTGCTTGGTCGCTCCTAACTGCATGACTAAAAAGTACTCTCTTTCATGCTTCACTAATGGTCAAAATGATAGTAGAAAAGGCCATTATGACCGTAACTTCACTCAATCATGACAATTGAAAAAGAAGGTCAAGCCATAGGGGTTGAGTGTGATGGTGATGACATAGAGATTTCGGGCCTTATAGGAAATGCATATACTATTGTCAAATCAATGGATGTGCAATACTATTGAATCAATAGATGAAGTTCTATTAAACTCAAATTCCTTATTTAATAAGAAGGTTAATCCCATGATGGGAACATGGGTTTCTTACCCAGAACCTAGCTAGGGAAGAGGCGAAGTCTACCCACTCTTCCTCCAAAGATAAATCCCTTTACTCACCATTTTGGCATGGGGTGCAAGCCTTTTTCTCCAAAGATTGAACTGAAGATTTGAGAGGAGAAGCCTAAAAAGCATTTATAAGATAAATGATGTATACTTATAGCATGCATCCTTATCTCCTAAACCATAATAGGGCTTTCATAAAGGAAGCAGAAGATGCTCCATATTATGAAACCCCTTAGCCAAAAATGCATCCCATAGCTAGGAGAACTCACTCTAGAATTTGAGATTTTCTTTACGATTGTGCTCTCTTGGAAGGGGCAGTTCACTTTGCCAAAAACACACAATGCAAAACAAATCAGACTAATAAGGACATGCTTGCCTATTTTGTGTTACTATTCGAAGCAGAAAAGATGAACCACAAAGGTTCAACAAAGGTGTTAGCACTAATTGGTCAAGACTTCAATTGCATAGATATAGCTCCTGATGTAGAAAATGGGACGGTAAACACTGGAGACCCCGAATGCTGGACAGCTAAGCCAAATAAAGACCTCAATTTTAAGACAAATCATTCACTCTCTATGATAAAATGAATCTTTTTAAATATGGTTCTAGTATACACCGATAAAGGATTAACCCCCCAAAACACTTAATGAATAACGAACATAATAAAACTGTTATCCTTGAAGAAACAAAAATTGTTGGAACGGATGAAAAAACAAAGAGCTCAAGCTAGGTTCATCTTTAATTCTTGGAGTGGAGGTGCTATTTACTCACCTCTTATAGGAATTTAATGATTATTTGTGCATAGTCCTACAAAGATAAGCCTAGGATTGATCAAGAGATCACGGATTATAAATTTCATTATATTGAAACCTAACAAATAGAAACTTCATCGAACTAAACCCGAACAGGTCTTAAAGAAGAAAGAAGAAGTATAAAAGCTACTAGATATTAGCTTCCTAAGGGTTTTTAACTATCTTGAATGGGTACCCTACATTGTTCTAATGCATAAGAAAGATAGGCAGTTCTACGTGTGTGTAAGCTTCCAAGACTTTAATAAGTCGAGTCCAAAGGATGGTTTTCCTTTGAAGCATAGCGACTTACTAGTAGGCAACCCAGTAAAGTTCACCAATTGTCACTGATAGATGGTTATACTAGCTACAACGACATAGAAGTGCCAAAGAGCATTGAGAAAAAAAACTATTTTCATCATGCAATAGGGCACTTTTTGCTACAATATGATGCCATTCGGCCTAACAAATGCTAGGGCTACTTGGTAAAGGACGATCTAAACTTTATAGCATGATTCAATTCACAAAGAAGTAGAGGTTATGTTTATGAAATGATCATCAAATCAAAAAGTAGAGAAGGATATTCCCCATCCTTCAAAAATTCTCAAAAGACAACCAAAATAAAACATGCGCTTAAGCCCAAAAGAAGTGCACATTTGAAGTCACTTCAAGAACGCTTCTCCAATACGTTATCACCTTAATAGGAAAAAAGGTAAATTCCTCTAATATATTTGAGGACTCCTTGGGTGTATGCAATTATACGTCAGTTCAACTCAAAACTGATAATGACTTGTGAGCCAGTTCTTAAGAAACTAAGGAAGAGCTCTCATATATAGTGGGATGAGCCTTATGAGAAGGCTTTAGATAGTACAAATAACTACCTAGCAAACCCACCAATACATTACCGCCGAAGGGAGCTCTGTTGTTGTCATCCTACTTGAGAGCAACGTAAGCTACATGGACGCGATGCTAGCTGAAGGACGTAAAGGAAAGGAAAATACAATTTTTTGCTTAATAAAAAGCTCCTCGGATAATGAGACTTGGTTCACTCAATTGGTCAAAATGCACCTAGCTCTGGTGTAGGCTACAAAACATTAAAGCATTATGATATACGCAATAATAAAGGCCATAGGAAAAGTTGATCCATTAAAGTACCTCATAAACTAAGGTATCCTTTGTGCATGGATTCACAACAGATGGTCCGGCTCTTTGAATTCCATTAAAATTTCAAGCACTCAACTTGATAAAAGCAAAAGCAGCATTGAATCTCCTGGCGAATAGCTCGGGAAATGAGGAGGAAGAAAACTAAGATCTTCTTAATGAAGATATCCTTTGAGTCGAACATTCGACTTGGATAATCAATTTTGACAGTGCATCTGACCACTAGGATATGGGTTGGCATCTTAATAGCATCACCATAAGGGCTACACATCCTGATTTCCAACAAATTAGATGTGGGATGATAAATAATATGTCAAATATAAGGCTTGTATCATAAGAATGCAAGTTAGTCAAGCTCTCTGAATCTCTAAATCAAGGCTTTTAACAAGAATGGTGATTTGTGCTCAATCAAAATCCAAGACATAATGTTAGTTTGTAGACGCAGAAGCAAAATTGGCATCTATGACCACTATATCAGATGAAGAGTCTGAAAGGAGTACCACTATCGAGAGAAGAGACAAGCAGGGTATATTACTTAGAGATAAATGAGGACAGCATAGAAAAATCCACATGATAAATTGACTTATTGAATCACCACCTGAAATAGGAATACCCTCTTGATTCCTCGAAATAGGCACAAATAACACTTCATCACTAAGTCGCACAGTTCATAGACGATAACAACGTACTCCATGTTAACTTACAATGTTTAAGCATAGAGTAGGTAAAGCTCCTTATGGAAGAAATTCATGGCTATGATTGTCGAACATACATAAATGGATATATCTTGTCCAACAAAATAGAAATAGAGGGTTACTATTGGACCCCTATGGGTAGGGGTTGCTTTCAGTTTGCCTAAAGGTGTGAAAAATATCAAAATTATGCCCTAATCTAGCACATGCCTCCATTGCAGTTATACGCACTCATTTCACCATGGCCATTCTCCACTTGGGAAATTGACATCATTTGTAAGGTGACACCAAATAGGCCTAACGACCATGAGCAAATTCTAATAGACATTGGCTACTCTACTAAGTGGGAGAAAGTAGTGTCATATGGCACCCTTATGTCTAAATAAGTTGGACGCTTTATTATGACCAACATTATTTGTAATTATAGAGTAGCACATTGGCTAATTAGCACTAATGGGTCTCATTTCAAAAATGAGATCGCAAGATTGCCTTTATAGTACAACATCTAATATCGGTAATCCAATACCTACAAACTACAAGTCAATAGAGTATTCAAAATGGCCAACAAAAACACTAAGAATATCTCTAAGAAAATGGTAGAAATTATAATAATTAGCATAACGAAATGCTATTTACATTATGGATATACTACACATCTATGAGATTGTCTATGGATACAACTCCATGCTCCCTTGTATTTTTAATAGAAGTTGTGTTCCTGATGTAAGTCAAAACTTGATCATTAAAGGTTTGCCATGGGGAAGTATCTGAAATTGATTCGGTGCAAGCCCAATGCGAAGAATTAGTATGCATGGGTGAAAAAAGTTTGTAAGGTCTACACCATTTGCGAATATATCAATAGAGAATGGCAAGAGCTTTCAATTTAAAGGTATGCCCTATTATAGGATGCATGTCATCGATCTAATAGGAGAATTCATACCCTAATGGACTGCTTACTATATGAAACAAATTCTCTTAGGGGGTGTGTAAAACTAATGGATGTGATGGTTGTGATTTTTTTAATACCTAGCGAATTTAGACCAGTTGAAGAAGTTTTACTTCTAAAAGAATCTAAGGAAATTAGAAAAAGTTGAGTGGCATATAGGCGGCATAAAGAAGACATCAATAGGCCTTGGGGGCATCAAAATTAGAGTCGTAGATCCTAGCAGCATCAAAATTTCCTAGGGCCAAGCGGCATAAAAGCCATTGCCATTATAACCAAGCAACATCTTTCTATAAGTCCATTAAAAGCCTAACATCTCCTATTCTTTTAAAAAGGAAGGCCAGAAAAATAGAGAAAAGAGAAGCTCTTAATAGTCCATGTCTATGCCAAAAAAAAGGAACGAAGCATTACGTGTTGACCCTATTTATGGTGTAAAGTAACAAAAGAAAAAAATACATACCAATGTTAAAAATGACAAATAAAAAATTACAAAAGATGGAATAATAGTGTTATTCTATTTCATGAAGAGTTTCATGGGGGTTAACAATAAAACAAAACATAATTTCATAATGTCCTAATTTAGAGGGCTTACTACAATGCCCAAAAAAAAAAATTAAACGAAGGAAAGGCACACTCCCCGTTTTCTTTTGGTACGGAATTTAAAGCCTTTTCTACATTATTCCTTAGCCATACTGTATTTATGAATTGGGAGGCTTATTTTTTCTAGTGCCCTTGTCTTCTCTTCTCCTTTATGACCTCTTGCTAGATTCTCAAGACAATATTGACCAAGTCTAGGTAGGCCTACTCCACCTCTTAAGTGCCGACATCTTGGGCATAGGGAGCCTAAGAGCTTGGCCCTACGTGGACTTTCATAACAAGATTATCTTGAGACACGACTTATGCAATGGAGCAGCAAGGCTATCCAAATGAAGAGCTCTATGTCCCTTCTTGAACTATCAAACAATTCGTGTAGGGAAGATGAAGGCCACCTGCTCTAGGTCAAGGAGGGACAAGCACTTCACCCCCTTCTCTGGGAACCTAGATCCCCATATCCTCTACCAAGAGATGACCTAATCGATTTTGATATCATTTCAGAATTCCCCTACTCCCATATGCACTAAGTCACCCAGTCCTTAGTCCACACAAGGTTATAAATAGGGTTGGCCACTACGGTGTATGGCGTTTCTCTAACTGAGGGCCTTGAGCCAGGTCTTCATGAAAGGCAAAGATATAATGAGTTGAAACCAGAAGTAAAATGATTAAAAAAAGAAGACTAATACAATTCCTAGAAGAGGAGAGGGCTCCCCTTGTAGAGGGAGTACACTCCCAATTATTTTCTATATCGTCCAATCCAATGACGGTGTTAGCTAGGATTGTTTGGACAACTGGTTTATTAAAAATTTAATTGGTCAATAAAAGGGCTAGGTATGCAAAACGTTTTTTGCCACTTAAGAGGAATCTATGCAAGAGTCGGAAAATATAGGCTTGTTGGCCCTCAACACTGAAATATTCCCCTAGTGGTGCGGCTTTTGACCTAAGAGAGGTTGATTATGTTGCCATCTATAAACTCTTTGGTTAGACTAAACTTTGGTGGTTTGTTTTTTTGCTAAGCATTCATCTTTTTTGGTTATCTATGAGTAAACTTTAATTAATCTAATTAATCATTTTTAATATAGGATTAGTGGTAAAAGTTGAATAAATGTTATGTTAGTCATTAATTGCGTTGATTAGTCCAAATATAAGCTAGTTAGTTTCTGCATTTTTGTTGTCCCTTTGGTGATGACCCTCAAGTACTAGACACGAAATTTTCCAAACAAGTTATTGGCATCGTTGCCTAGGACGGTGGCACAAAATTAGGTCATGTTGTTTTTTTCTTTGCTCCTTCATGCTTAGTATATTAGTGTTTGTGAGTTACATTAATCATCGTGTCTAAAATCCCACAAAATTCCTCAAAATTAAAAATTTTAAAAAATTAGAATCATGGTGATTTTTTATATTCCCTAATACGAGCAATAATTATTTATAGATATTGGAATTGATTGAATGAATATGTTGCTTATTATGCTCAATGTGGTTTATTTCATGGAAAATAGTAAATCATTGATGTCACCAATGAGGGCTTGAATTACAAGATATGTATTCTTTTAGAGTATTTGAGCTTTCACTCCAAAAGTGTGGATGAAGCTTTGGATAATATTGAATGATTAGTTGACGATAGTTATAAGTCTGAGGAGGTTGTTACACCTCCGAGATATCTTCCGCTAATCTATATGCTTTTCATGCTAAATCATATTATAAGGAACTATTTGTGGAATCTTATGGTTGTTCCCTTCAATTCGTTGAATATACTCCCTTTGTGTGTGATTGTCATCAAATATCTGAACATGATATCAACTCTTGTCCTCATGTTACTTCTACACACTTTAAAATTAAACAAATTAAGCAAAAAATGGAAAACTATATAGAGTCTCTAAAAGAGCAACACAAGTACACTCCTTGACCAATCCTCAAAGTCGGTTAAAGGTCATGTGGAGTGCACGATGCATTTCTTGCATGAGACCGACCTTAGGATAGGATGTCTCACACTTGAGGATTGTATGTTGAGTGATTTTGAGTCACCATCCCCATTGAGGCCCGAATTTCAAGTGGATACTTCTTTATGTGACTTAGAGAGTAAGAATGACATCTTTACCCCTCTTTTTCTAAGTGTGTATCCCTTTGAAACTAACATTTCTATAGATAATGTAAATGATGTCCTGATTATCTGCAACTCCCCTACTTTTCTAGTTTTATTAGGAGAGCCCAATGAGAGTAAGAAATATGAAAGTAAGTCTGGTGTCCATGATTATGAATGTGATGATTGGTATGCATATAATATTGATGGGGACTATATACTTGAGGAGTCTTATGAGATGGTTGTGGTTGAGGTACTATGTCTTTCTGTTAAGCCTGTTGATCATGTGTTCCTTAGCCTCTTTGACTTGATTGCTACTTCTCTTACTTGTTCATTACACTCCACTTCCCTAAGCATGCATTTTTTAGGTTCCTTGACTCTTTTACGAGCAATGATGTTGATGTACATTTGGGCCACGTGGACCACTTGTTTGATATCTTAAGAGGAATGTGGTTCATGTTATTTTGTTCTTAGGTACGTTTAGAGTTTACAACCCATTCTTAAAGCCTTTGTAAGCATACCTAGTGGACTTGCCTAGAGAAATCACGTAGATAACTTTCTTTTATCACTCTATCGATTTTCTAAGGCAGATGTGAAATTTATGAGAGCCCTAATTGTTATTGATGGAGTTTTATTGGTGCTCTCATATGTTTACTCTTCTGCTATGCACAGAATGGTATACAATTAGCTCTTACATGCTTTGATCGAATCTAAGTGGAGTGACTTGATGTTGAATGCAAATGAGTGGTTAATACTCCTTAAACCTCACTATGACACCATTTGAGTGAGACACTAGATTGGGTACAGTCAATACCCCACTTGGTAGGATCATTCTAGCCTCCTACAACTTCTCCCTTTTATTTTCTTACTTTTTCTTGTATGTAGTGGTGGATATTTAGGATTATGATTCTGTAGGTGATACATTTAAGGAGATATTTAGGATTTGCTACTCCTAAGTTGGTTATGATCACCCTTGTCTATTTTGTGTGTTTTGTTGTGTGTTGTTGTTTGTAGCATAATTTGTTTTATGAATATTTGTTGGTGTTAGTTGGTTTTGCTCTTTGTTAGTGGTGCCTTATGTTTATATGCAGTTGTTGGATTTGTGTTGTTGGTTTTATGATTATTTTGCTTATATGAATGCTTTCAGCACCTTAGATACGATAATGAGGAGATTGTAGAGATTTGGTTTAGGGTGAGGTGTCCATTTATATATATTTTTTTAAAATTTTAAAAATCCCAAAAAATCTTTTTGTTTTTCTTGGGGCACTTGTGTGGCTTTTTAGGTAATTGTGATCCCATATTACAAGGATCTTGAGTTATTTGTAAATAGAGTTTGTATGATGGGATGTCTAGTTCAGGATTTAGAACTCACTTTTCATAATAACTATGTCTAGTATGTGCGATTTTATGCCTACCCTGCACACCTTACCATCAATTCTTTAAGTCATGTGGTTAAGTCGGCATGTGAAAATTTTGTTTGTCGAGTTGCCTTTATGCTCTTCTAAAAATCACGGAAAAAAGAGAAATTGAAAAAGAAATAAACATAGTGAAAAACCCAGGGCCCAATATTTAAACTAGCTATCCTCATTTCATACCATTAATTGCCTTGAATGTGTACTATTATACTTGTTGACACATTATATAGGTAATGAAATAAGTGCTTTGCACAATCTAGTGAAACCCCTTTTTTGGGGAAGGCCTATATATTTGTAAGTCAAGTGGGTTTATGATGTGTGTGTCTTTATTTTTATAAAAAAGAAAAAACAAAAAAATACAATGAAGCAACTTTGTTGCGAAGGATTAATGCACACCTAAGAAGGATTAAGGCGTACATATCATTGCGCATCATTATTAGGAGTCGGATTACATCTTCTGACTTCGATGTCTTTTGATTATATATTCTATTTGTATATGACTTGGTGACTTGGTTATTGGGAAACAGAATTGCCTAAGTTGTGTACATAATCTTCTCATCATTTATACATACAATTGTGTTTGGAAAAAACCAAAAAAAGATTTTCCTTTGCTTTGCAAAGATTTTGTAGGTGTATCTTTCAAAATCATCATAAGATTTCACTCATTTACTTGGGGAACGGAGGGGTTTAGAGGGCTTGTTGTATATGCAAAATGCACCATGATTCCCATGAAAGTGAGTTAAGTTCTAGTAGTTTTATTTTGTTTTGCTTGAGGATGAGCAAAATCTTAGCATTGGAGTATTTGTTCGGGCTCAATATGCATGAATTTTATATCGCATTCTGCCTAAATTTAGTGCATAAAATTGGTAAGTTAGGTTGTTTTTTAGTGTTTTGTTCATTTTGTAAGTAATAAAGAGCACTGTTGAAATGAAGGATAGTGGATACTAAAGACACAAATAGTTGGACATGCTAACATGGGTTAAGCCTTGCGGATAATCAGGGATAACCATGAAGCATAGTTAGGTTAACAAGCACGAATGGAACAACAAAACAACGTAGAAATACAGGACATGGAGTTAACATAAGTTACCTATGCCACGTGGCATGCCTATTCCATCCCTAATCCTGTTCTATTCAAGTGTTGAATTCTCGAAACTTGACATGGTCTACCATGCCACATGGCATGATTGTACCAACTTCACCAAGTTTGGTCCTTTATAAACCCGTTTGCTTATTTTTGAATATTTTAAGGTATGGTTCCAATTAAATTAGGTACTTAGATAGGATTTTTAGGTTCATCCTCGGGTTTCAGAGATTTGTGTAGATTTATCATATTTTGTAGCCAAAATTTAAGATTGATAAACTATTTGCTTCCTTTCTCTCTCTTAAACCTTTATTTTCTTTCTAATTCTTAATTTGCTGAGTTTTGATTTAGTAATTTAGTGTCCAAATTTACATATTTTTGCTTGTTTATTGATTGAAATTAGTGCTTCCCTCTGTTAATCATGCTCCTACTCCCTTATCTACTCTTAACCTCTCAGTCTCTTCTTTTAAGTATGTAAATCATAGGTCTTTCTCTCTTCTCTAGATAAGGTTTCAAAATCCATCTTCAAAGTTCAAGGTTTTGGTTAATTATACATTGGGCTAGTAGTTATTTGAGTGGATCGATTGAGAATAAGTGGGCACCTTCCATAAACATTCCTCTTGCCCTATGTTTAGAGGTCAAGGCCCTAAATTTTGCATTTTAAGCATTCTAGGTAATTTTTTCTCTATAGCTTTTCTTTATTTGTATTGAATTTAATGCTTTCTTTTTTGTGTTTTTACTTATTTACTAATTCAAATCACATCTACTGTACTTTTGCTTCGTATTCATCTTATTTTGTTGTTTATGACTAAGCTTTAATTGGTCTAACCAATTATCATAAGTGCAGGATTAGTCGCAAATTAGTTTAGTAAATATTTTTTAGTCATCGTATCATAAGCTTCGTATTCATCGTAAATTTGTATTGAATTAATCTAGATATGATCCAGTTAGTCTCTAGGTGACTTATGTTTCCCCTGTCACTGTGGAGACGACCCTCATGTACTAGACAATAGCACTTACTCATGATATATACTTAATTTTCCCGATTGGCCGGCCCTAGAAAACTAGGATAAGGGGGATCACTTATGCCACTTAAGTGGTGGCAGATAATATAACCTAAATCTATATAAAGAGGTTTAGGAAAAGCACTAAGGATGTTTGATGTATTCTATCTTCTCTAATGCAAGGGTTTGCAAAAGGGAATCAAGAATGCATTTGGGTAAAAAGGAAGAAAGTAGAATCAAAGTAACCAAGAACCAAGATAGAATACAAGTGGACTAGCAAGGGTGATTTGAATACCAACCTTGGTTTGCACACTTGGACAATCTTCTTTCTTCAACTAAGTTACAGAAATTAATCATGCTCTTAGTGAATGAAGAAGACCAAGAGACCCACTTGAGGTTGCCACACTCAAGATACAACACTAGGATTTTGAGAAAATAGATAGAGTTTTCACAACTCAAGCTTTTACATTCATTCAAGTGTGTGGCCTTACAACCTAAGGCTTCCCTTATATAATGGGAGTGGGAGCCTTTAACAAGCTGCAAAATAGGGAAAAGGTGAGCAACACACTCCTATAAAACAAGGGGGAAACCAAAGGGCAACAAACAGAGGCTAAAAGTGCTTTACGCTTTTGTCTGCCACTTTCTAGGTTTCAAGCGCCAAATTTAAACAGCTATATCTCCTAGGTTTCTCAGCCAAATGGGGTGAAACAACCCTTTCCAGAATGCTTTGGAAGTCATATTTCACATAGGTTAAGTTGTCTACCATTTGGAGCTATTGTTTAGGATATATAGGCCAAAAGGTGCAGCATGTGCAGGCTAAAATAGTTTCTACAGCATCTGGTAAATGGCTCCAATTGGCTTATTAGCTAGTAACCTAACCTAGACCTCTTTATATGTCCTTAAAGTTGACATATTAAGGGTTCCAAAAAGTACAAGTTTCACCTCCTAAGTCCACATTAAGCTTGGGAAATCAAGCTTGTAAAACCGGGCTAAATTCTGGCCGAATTGGGTAGCATGTGCAATGCATGGTTGGTGACTTCGTGGACCATGGTGTGAACCTCCTTAACCTCCTTGGTGCTTATAGAGTCCCCTAGGCTTGTGGGTTGGTCTTCAATTGGTTCTAAAGGATGGTCCCCATCATACTCCCCGGAGTGGTTGGAGTTTGACCTCAAACTCGAAAATTGATCATCTTCATCATAATATGGACTAAGGTCACGTGGTCGAGACTCCATACTCTCCCAGGAGGTCGATCTTGTAAGCATTAGGACCAACCTTCTCAATGACCCAAATGGACCATCCGCCCTTGGCATGAGCTTGGATTTGCGCTTGCTAGGGAATCTCTCTTTCCTCAAATGAGTCCAAACCAAGTCTCCTGGTTGAAATTGTGCATCTTTCCTATGCTTGTTAGCATCTTGCTTGGCTTCCTCATTGGATTTCTCATTCCTTTTCCTCATCTTGGAGTGTAACTCTTGAATCTCCCTGACTCTCTTCTCGGCTTCCTAACTAAACTTGGTTGGATTTGGGATTGGAACCAAGTCTAAGGGGGGTTCTTGGATTGCAACCATACACCACTTGGAAGGGTGAAAGAGAGGTAGTCTTGCTAGGAGCTCGGTTGAAGGCAAATTCCGCATGAGGGAGCAATTCATCCCACCCCTTAATGCTCTTCTTGACTGGAACTCTAAGCAAAGTGCCCAAAGTCCTATCAGTCACTTTGGTTTGACCATCAGTTTGGGGGTGACAAGTTGTACTAAACTTGAGGTGGGTGCTAAACTTTCTCCATAAGATAAGGCAAAAGTGGCTTAGGAACTTGGTGTCCCTATCCGACGCCATGCTTCTTGGAATTCCATGGAGATGAACTATCTCCTTGAAGTAGAGGTTGGCAATGGAGGAAGCATCATTGGTGGTATTGTATGCTATGAAATGTGCCATTTTTGAGAATTGGTCCACCATCACCATGATTGAATCTTTGTGCCTTTAGGTTCTTAGCAAACCCGTAATGAAGTCTAAGCTCACATCCTCCTAATGACCTTGAGGAACGGGGAGAGGAGTGTAAAGGCCTTGGGGCCGTGAGTGACTCTTGGCTTGTTGGCAAGTAAAACACCTTCTCATATAGTGCCCTACATCCTTGGACATGCTTAGCCAATAATAGTGTTCCTTGAGCATGGAACAAGTCTTCTCAATGCCAAAGTGTCCGGCCAAAGCCCCACCATGGAGCTCTTGAATGAGGAGTTCCTGAAACCCACTCTTTGGTATGCATAGTCGGGTTCCCTTGAAGAGAAAGCCATGCTCCAAGTGAAACAAATCGCGGGCATGGCTAGTGCACTTCTTATAGATTTCCTAGAAATCCTCATCTTGGGCATACAACCTCTTAATAATCTTAAAACCAAGGACTTTAGATTCTAAGGTAGAGAGTAAAAGGTACCTTCTTGATAAAGCATCCGCCCCTTTGTTGAGTTAGCCCGACTTGTGGTGCATCACAAAATGAAAAGCTTGTAGGTACTCTACCCACTTGGCATGCCTTAGGCTGAGCTTGTGTTGCCCTTGTATGAACTTGATTGCTTCATGATCCGAATGGAGAATGAACTCTCCTCCCACCAAGTAGTGCCTGCAATGCTCCAAAGCTCTCACAATTGCATGGAACTCCATGTCATCAGTGGAGTACTTCCTCCTTGCATCATTGAGCTTTCACTAAAGAAAGCTAGGGGCCTCTTTTCTTGAGATAGGATAGCCCCTATCCCCACACTGGAAGCATCACTCCTCTTCAAACACCTTGGAAAAGCTTGGGAGGGTAAGAAGGGGTGCACCAGTGAGCTTGAGCTTGATTTCTTCAAAGGCCCTTTGAGCTTGTTCGGTCCATTCAAACCATTTGGCCTTGAGAACTTCAGCCATGGGTGCAACAATGGAGCTAAAATTTCTCACAAACCTCTTATAGAAAGAGGCTATACCATGAAAGTTTCGAACTTGTTGGATTGATGTAGGCACGGGCCACTCACGGATGGCTTTGATCTTGCTTTCATCAACATGAATCCCTTGGGCCGAGACAACACAGCCCAAAAATATGACTTGAGAAGTGAAAAAGTGACACTTCTCCAAGTTTTCATAGAGCTCTTCTTGAGATAGGATACTCAAGACTTGATGTAGATGATTGGCATGCTCTTCTTCACTCTTGCCATACACCAATATGTCATCAAAATAGACAAAAACAAACTTGCTAAGAAGGGGCTTTAGAACTTGGTTCATAAGCCTCATGAAAGTGCTTGGTGCATTTATCAAACCGAATGGCCTTACAAGCCATTCATAGAGACCTCCTTTAGCCTTGAAGGCCGTCTTCCACTCATCTCCCTTATAAATTCGAATTCGGTAGTAGCCACTTCTAAGATCATTCTTAGAAAAGATGATGGCTCCATGAAGCTCATCTTGGAGATCCTCCAATCGTGAAATAGGAAAGTGATATTTGATGGTGATTTTGTTGATCGCTCTACTATCCACACACATCCTTATACTATTATCCTTCTTAGGAGCAAGCAATGCGGGTACGGCACAAGGACTTAGGCTTTCATGAATTAAGCCCTTGGCAAGAAGCTCATCCACTTGCCCTTGCACTTCTTGAGTTTCTTGAGGGTTCATACGGTAAGCCGGTTTGTTTGGGAGAGTGGCACCGGGAATGAGGTCTATTTGGTGTTGTATGGATCTTTTGGGAGGGAGGTCACAGGGTACTTTGCTAGGGAAGACATGTTCAAAGGCTTTTATGAGAGGGGAAAGAAAAAGATGGGAAGAATCCTTAGCTTCGACCGGTTCATGCCGAGTAGAATTCACTCCTTGAAATCATCATGTTCATGGAGTTGGGAATGGAGAAGGGTAGTGAGGAACACATCCATGCTAGGAGTGTCATGGGGCTTTCTTTGAGAGGTGGGTTTGAGAGGGGTGAGGGTGATTTTCTTATGGTCTTTGGTGAATGTATATATGTTCGACCGACCATCATACATCATACTTCTATCAAACAACCATGGACATTCCAAGAGGACATGACAAGCATCCATGGGCACAATATCACACCAAATCTCATCCTTATAATTCTTGCCAATTGAAAAGCTAAGTAAACAACGAGAAGAGATTTGTAAGCCTTTACCTTGATTGAGCCATTGGATGGTGTAAGGGCTTGGGTGCAGAGCAACTGAAAGGTTAAGCTTCTTTACAAGAGTCTTGGCAGCTACATTAGCATAACTTCCTCCATTTATGATGAGAGAGCAAACCTTTCTTTTCACGGTATACCGGGTGTGGAAGATGTTCTCCCTTTGTTCCATGTCAATTTGGGAAGCAAGACCACTCAAAGCTCTTCTTATCACAAGCATCTCTCCTTCATTGGGACCTTCTTCAACTTCCTCAAGGGCTTTAGTCATGAGAAGCTCTTTTTCTCCTTTATCGTTCTCATCTTCTAGCTCCTCACAAGAAGCTTGATACTCGGCCAAAGTGACAATTCTTTTGTTGGGACACTCGGAAGCAAAGTGTCCAAGGCCTTGACAACGAAAACATCTCCTCTTGTCACCGGGTTTTGGTGGCTGTTTTGAGGGGGTTTATGGGGGATTTGGTGGAGGAGGTCTTGTGTTTGTGTTTGGAGTAGGTTTGAGAGGGTTGTATGAGGGCTTTTGAAAGGGCAAGGTCGGGGGTTAGGCTTGGGAGCCATACCCTTGCCCTTGACTCTCTTTTATAACTCCACTTTGTGAGCTAGGACACTAAGCTCTTCTAAGGATGTGTAAGGGTGGAGTTCAGCCACATGAGCAATTTCTTCATTCAAGCCACTCAAATATCTAATCAAGGTTTATGACTCATCCTCGTTCAAATCACACTTCAAAAGTAATTGTTCAAACTCTCTAGTATACTCTTCTACACTCTTAGACCCTTGTTTGAGCTGGTGAAGTTTAAGGAAGTTATCTTGTAAGTAAATGGGTGGCAAAAACTTGGACTTAAGTTTGGCCTTCATTTTATCCCAAGTTCTTATCGTCCCTTTTCCCTTCCTAACTCTCTTAGTCGCAACATCAGACCACCAAATGGAAGCATACTTTCTAAGCTTTAAAGGAAAAAGTTTTGCCTTCCTTTCATCGGGGATATCTTTGAACTCAAAGACTCTTTCAACCGTTTGTAGCCAATTCAAGAATAAGTCCGGATCAAGTTGCCCTTCAAACTCGGGGATGTCCATTTTGAAGTCGTTATAGCTTCGGTCATGAGGCCTATGGTGCCTCCTTGTTCTCTTTGCATACACATCTTCACCGGAGTCATTCGAGTCTTGTTGGCTTGCACTTCTAGAACTTCTCAAGTTCCTTCTCTTCTCTTGCATCATTTGACTAGGTTGTGATTGAAGGTACTTGACTTGGGCTTCCAACTCAGCCTTCTCTCTCAAAGCTTACTCAGTCACTTGTTTGGGAGTGAGGCTTGTAGACATGATGGCTTCAGAGTGAGGAGTTGCTGTTTTAGGACAAGGAGGGGTTGGCACGGTTGTGTGGGGTGGCACGGTGTGGGCGTGCTCGATGGCGAAAGGTGATTTGTGGGTGCTGGAATGAGCCACGGTCGTGCCTACGGGCACGGGGTGGCCGTGTTGGTATGCTGTAATGGGAAAGGGTGTGTTGGGAGGTGGCACGATCGTGTCACTGTGGCACGAGGTGGCCGTGCTGCTTTTCTGGTTTGTCATGGCTGGAATTTTGTGAAGGATGTGTGTGGGTTGTTTTTGTGGGTCTTGTGTTTGGGATGTGCTTAGGGAATGGAAGCATGGCCAAGAGGGTAGCCTAAGCTCTGATACCACTTGATGTATTCTATCTTCTCTAATGCAAGGCTTTGCAAAAGGGAATCAAGAATGCATTTGGGTAGAAAGGAAGAAAGTAGAATTAAAGTAACCAAGAACCAAGATAGAATACAAGTGGACTAGTAAGGGTGATTTGAATACCCACCTTAGTTTGTAAACTTGGGCAATCTTCTTTCTTCAACTAAGTTACATAATTTAATCACCTTCTTAGTGAATGAAGAAGACCACTTGAGGTTGCCACACTCAAGATACAACACTAGGATTTTGAGAGAATAGAGAGAGTTTCCACAACTCAAGCTTTTGCATTCATTCAAGTGTGTGTTCTTACAACCTAAGGCTTCCCTTATATAATGGGAGTGGGAGCCTTTAACAAGATGCAAAATAGGGAAAAGGTGAGCAACACACGCCTATAGAACAAGGGGGAAACCCAAAGGCAACAAACAAAGGCTAAAAGTGCTTTATGCTTTTGTCTGCCACTTTCCAGTTTTCAAGGGTCAAATTTAAATAGCTCTATCTCCTAGGTTACTTAGCCAAATAGGGTGAACAACCCGTTCTAGAAAGCTTAGGAAGTCAGCTTTCACATGGCTCAAGTTGTCTGCCATTTGGAGCTACCGTTTAGGAGATATAGGCCAAAAGGTGCAGCATGTGCAGGCTGGAGTAGTTTCTGCAGCATCTGGAAAATGGCTCCAATTGGCTTATTACCTAGTAACCTAACCTAGAACTCTTTATATGTCCTTAAATCTAACATATTAAGGGTTCCAAAAAGTAGAATTTTCGCCTCTTAAGTCCACATTAAGCTTGGGTAATCAAGCTTGCAAAACCGGGAAAAATTCTGGCCGCACTGGGCAGCATGTGCAACGCATGGTTGGTAACTTCTTGGACCAAGGCATGAACCTCCTTGACCTCCTCGGTTCTTGTAGAGTCCCCTAGGCTTGTGGGTTGGTCTTCAATTGGTTCTAAAGGATGGTCCCCATCAATGTTGCTCAAAATAGTGCACGATTCTGGATTGTTCAGGGAGAGTAATGATAGGATTAAAGTGTTTATAACTTGATTACCTTCTCTCCCTTAGGAAATAGCACTGTGATATGTATCAAAATCGAATTCTTTAAGAGGATTTTCCCTCAAATTGGAAAGGCCTTTAAAACATTCCCCTGTATATGGACCTAGATCACCTACATTGAAAGTGCGTAACAGTTAGGTCTCCTGGAAGCTGGAGCTTGTAAGCATTGTATCCTATTGTCTCAATGACATTGAGCAAACCATCCCCTCTGGCCATGAGCTTACTTTTCCTCTTGGAAAGAAATCTCTTCTTCCTTAAGTGCAACAAATTAGATAACTAGGGTTGTATTCCATATGCTTACGGTGCTTGTTTGCCCTTGCCTTATATAATGCATTTGCCTTTTCAACATGAACTATAATCTATTCATGAAGTTTTTTCATCTCCTTGGCCCTCTCCTCTGCTTCATAACTCACCTCTATGTGTCCATTAGTTTGGGGATGATAGGCTATACTGAATAGAAGCTTAGTGTCTAATAGCTTCCATACGCTCCTCCAAAAATGAGATATGAACTTAGAGTCATGATAAGAAATAATAGTTTTAGGCACTCTATGTAGGCTAATGATCTCTTTAAAATACAACTTAGCAATGTAGTCTTGTGGCAAGGAATAAAGTGAGACATCTTAAAGAATCTATCGACAACCACCATAATGGCATCCTTCGCTCTTTGAGTCCTAGGAAGAGCCACAATGAAGTCCATGCTCACATGATCCCATGACCTATTGTGTATAGGCAGTGGTGTATAAAGGCCTTAGTGAAACTGATTTTTGATCTTGTGGCATATTGAACAGGCTAAAACAACTTTGGGAACATCACCTCCCATCTTAGGCCAGTAGAAATGCTATTTGAGGATGTCTAAGGTCTTGTTAAGACCAAAATGACTAGCAGGGGCACCACCATGGCTTCTCAAACTAAAAATTCTCTCAAAGGACATGTTAGAATGTATGACTTGTTATTCTTGAATAGAAATCCCTCTTAAATGGTGTACGGACTGCCCTTGAGATCTCCTTCTAAGACCTCCTTGAAATCTAAGTCATCCTTGTAAAGTTTCTGAATGGAATGAAATCTAAGAACCTTAGCTTCCGAGATAAAAAGTAAAGCATACCTCCTTCAGAGAGCACGTAAGACCCGCATTCTTTGTTTTCCATTAAGCTAACTGTATTACCTTTTTACGATATAAATTCATATTTTTAGCAACTATATGAGTTAAATTATTAACGATGTGCTTTTGGGAGCTATAATTTTATTATAGAGGGGTTTATTATTGCTATTATTGATTTTAAAGTCAATTCATGTCATTTATGCCTTTAAATTATATTGATAGTTTAATTTAGTCGTTATTCGATTTATTTAGTCGTTTCCTGAAAACGATTAGGTTTTTAACCTTAGAATTGGTTTGTGGTTTATTGAATCGAACCTAGACGTATTGGAGATTGAATAATCGACGAAGGGTCGTATTATCGATTCGGGATAGGTTGTGAGGTACGAGATTAGAAATTAGACAGGTGATTTTAGTTGATTGGGCAAGCGACAAAAGAACCAAAAAAAAGGGGGGGCCAAAGCCCCCTTTCTCTTTCATCTTCATCGCGGCAGGGGGGTTCTCTGCCCCAGCCCATCGACCACCAATGCAAGAGAGAGAGAGGGCGAGAGAGATGGAGGTGTCGCCGGCCAGGCAGCGACGGAGGTGGCGCCGGCGACCCGCGACACCACGATAGAGAGAGAGAGAGTTTGAGCGAAAGAGTGAGGGAGTGAAAAAGGGTTCAACGAACCACGCCCTGTTGCCGGCGACCGTCGCGACTGAGGACGATGACCCGATGGCGGTTGAGCCCGCCTGGCTGCCGGCGACCAACTTATGCCAAGGCTGAGCGAAAATCGGCCATGGCTGGGCCAATTCTGGCGCAAGGACGGACGGACACTCGGTTGAAGTCATGCATGCATGGTGAGTTTCGAACTTCTCTACTTCTTTAAGTTGAATCCCCACCTTGAATCCTCCTTAACCGTGCTTAAATTTCTCAAAAAACACAAGTTAGGGCTTTTAGGTTTGGGCTAGGTCGAGTCACGCGCGAAGAGCAGAGGAGTATCGGGCTGTTGGTGTTCGATTTTTGGCCTCAATTCAAGCTAAATTGCGTATCTCTAGCGTGGAATCGAGGTGGATGTTTACTATTTTCAAAAATGCTTTCCAGCGAATTGATGTTACATTCAGATTAGGGTTGGCTAAACTTGTTAGAAATGTCAAGGAGTGAATTAGATATGTTTAGCTTCGATTCAAATCAATTTAGTTAATTTATGCCTGAGGTTTCAATTCGAAGTGAATTAGATATGTTTAGCTTCGATTCGAATCAATTTAGTTAATTTATGCCTGAGGTTTTAATTCGAAGTGAATTAGATACGTTTAGCTTCGATTCGAATTAATTTAGTTAATTTATGCCTGAGGTTTCAATTCGAAGTGAATTAGATATGTTTAGCTTCGAATTGAATTAATTTAGTTAATGTATGCCTGAGATTTTAATTCGAACTAAGTTATATATGTTTAATTTTGGTTCGAATCAATTTAGTTAAATTTAGCTAGAAGTTTTGATTCGAAGTAAAGTATGTATGTTTAGCTTTGATTCGAATATATACAATTAATTCATGCCTGAGTATGAACTTCGAAGTGCATCGTACGTCTTTAAAACTAGCGTTTATGAATGTTTGTTCGTTCCATGATCATGTATGAACTTCGAAGTGCATCGTACGTGTTTAAAATTAATGCATATAAATGTTTAGTCAATCTATGATCGTCTATATGCTTAACTATCTCATAATGACTTACTAACTCTGAAGTAAATTATAAATGCTTAGAGCCTTATCATGTTTGAACTGCTAAGTAAAGTTCTATAGTTTTATATATGGATGTGATGGCATGTATGCGTACGTATGCTTGTTGTAACGCACCGCTGAGTGGTGCTGCTTGCCCAGGTAAGTACCTAAACCTTAGCTTTTCATAAATTAGTATGATAATATGTTATGATTAATAAATTGAAAATCGAGGTGGTAGTTGGATGGTTTGAGGTAGAACTATGAGTGGTTCGAGGTTCTTGTGGTACGCTGCTTGTAAGGAGGGAGTTTGGGTTGTGAATTAACCGCAATCGTGTGGATTGCGAGGCCATGTGTGGCTCATTGTGATGAATTGATTATGAAGTGCTTGAAGGTGATACATGTGGACCCCCTTCCCTTCTATGTCCTCAAGTTACATTACGTGCATAAGGGTGAGATTTTCAAAGAAGGATTTCATGTTTTGAAATAATAGTAGCCATAAATATTAGTGCATGATGGCATATTTTAACTAAATGAATACAGTTTTGGGAGTGAACCTGCTTGAACGGGGGAATCCTAAAGAGTTTTACAAAGGCGTGAGTTGCATGATAAAGGATTTCGCTGTGAGAGGCAGCAAACTTATTATTCGTTATGACCAGTTTAAATGGCTAAGATAAGTGCTTAGGGACAATAGATGGGAGTGAACCTGCCTGAACGGGGGAATCCCTAGCCTAGGGAGTCATCCCCAGAGACCCTGGCGAGGGTTAAGGTCCAAAGTTAGTTGCCATCCCGGGAGTAAGAGCTTAGTGTGAGTTAATCTCACTAGGATTGAGTGTAGATCTCTCCCAACCAGCGCTTTATGATGATCTTATGCCCATAGTAGTTTCTTATTAAATAAGAAAAGCAATTGGCATTTCGCCTTTTTAAGTATTTCAGAAACAAAGTTTTTAAGGGTCATTATGAGACCAAGATGAAAGAGATTCTTTTAAAAGAATATGCGCCTCAAGAGGCTAAGAGAAGAGTTTTTATGAGCCTCAAGAGGCTAAAGGAAGTGTTTTTAGTAAAAGAAAGAAAGCTTCCTATGTATGACATGTGCATGTTCTAAGTTTAACTTATAAATGAGATGCTAAGCAAGATACGAATATGAGAAGTAAGTCTTATGAGCATATTTCATGCATATCCTATAAATGAGAATTGATTGAGACTTGAAATGTGTGTGTCTTATGCATACCATACGAATGAAATGCCAAGAAGAGTATAATTCTGAAAAGAAATAACCTTACATGCACATCATATGAATAGGGTGTCATGTATAGTTGGAATAGAATGCCAAGAAGTTATGTTTATGAAAAAGAAAGTTTTCGTGCTTAGCCTCATCCTTTGTTTAAGTGTTTGACTGCCTGGTAGTAAAGACGTTTGGTCATTTAGAGACCTAGAAATGAGTTTGAGTACCTAAAGTGAAGTTTATGGTTAGTGATGTTTCCATAAGAATTTTATGAATGCCTAATATGATAGTAAAGTATGGATACGTGCTATGTGACTAGTAAAGATGTTACTGCCTGCAACGGTTTTCGTTTTAAGGGGTCGGGGGACACTCACTGAGCATGTGGTTGCTCATTCCACTACTCTTTCCCCTTTTCCCCAGGTTTCCTTTATGACAGGTGAAAGTCAAGCCTCTTATGCAGAGTTGAAGTTGCCCCCGATTGAAAAAGAGTCATATGTGCCTACTTATGTTCTTAACGAAGCCATATACAGTATTCTTAGTTTATAAACGTCTGTAAACAATTATGCTAGTTCATGTAATGCATATGGTATAAAGGTCGCTCTATATAGCCGTATGAGCGAACCATCTAAATAGTTAGATGTCTTCTCTTTTAAAGTTAGTTATATTTTGGGATGTAAAACCCAATACTCAGGTTGTGTGAACCGTTGAGTTGTATCTTCCCTTTCTTCTTTATTCTTGAATTAATCTGGTTGGTGTACTCCGAGCGAGTGGCTCATTGAGTTGTGAACTCCAGCATGTGGCCATTGAGCTGCTTTTAAATGTTTTATGCTTCCGTGTAATTGCAGGGATTTGTTGTAAGGCTTATAGCCTGGAAACGGCCAGTTTTTAGGGGAAACTCTGTCAGTTTCATCCCATAATTTAGGTAGAAAGTTAAGAAAATGTAATGCTTCTAGCGGGAGGGGCTGGGGGTGTTACATTGATGGTATCAGAGCAAAAGTCCTGCGACCATAGGCCGCGACCTGATTCTTGCATTTCATATAGTCGCCTAGGAATACTCTGTGGTTATGTGACATATGTTTTGCTTGTGTGCAAATGTGAGCTTTGTATGATCGTTGCTGCACTTAAGTAGTTATGTATGGTTCGAGAAGGTCGATTGAGTAAAAGTGGCGAGTTGTGCATTAGTATAAGAGCCAAATAGCTCTCCCCACACCTTCAAGTGACGTAGTGAGTACTTCATTGGTGCAATATGTTCCTAACATGCTAACTAACTTCACTGATTGACTTTTAGGTGATCCAGTTGAGCCAATCGGATGTATGTGAGTCGTGTGTTAGGAAGTGAGTCCAATTCACTTGTATCGTGTGAGCTAAGTGATGTTTTGATTGATAAATGTTTTCTTCGTGTGCTCTGATAAGGCAATCAATAGTTAAAGCACATCAATTAGACTCGAGCAATTGAAAATTCTTTTCTAAGCTCGTCTTTGCCCCTCAAGTACGATTTGCTCCTCGGGCCCCACAACGGGGTGAGCAGACGTACTTGAAGGTTGGTAGAGAGAGAGCTAGAAGCAGTTAACCATCCTTTTATTAAAAACAAAGAGATTCGAAATAGATAAGCTATTTTTTTCATCCTTCGAAACTCAAGATTTTGAGATGTTAATGTCGTTTTGACTATCGAGCCAAGGTTATCTTACACCGGAGGATTAGTTTCCCGTTAGTAATGAAGAGGGAGTTTAGACTTACAAATACGCGCCCTTATGTTTATCAAATGTTGCTTGTAAATGTGTATGTGCTATGATGTGTACGTCGATAGAATCCTTCGTAATGAGCTAGGAAAGGAATGATTGGAAACTAGCTGCTATGATTGATAATCCTAGTAAATGATACCTTTCGTTTTCGAATTCTGAGTTTCCTGAGTATATTAAGGGCTGCCCTTGTATACATGCTTGAAAGACTAAATGTTAGTGGTAGGACCTCGCCAAACATCGCGTAAGTGTACCTACTGTTCTCCTTCCTTGCCATTGTTACCTAATCCCTGTATTACTTGCTTTCTATTATGTGGATTGTTATCCGTGATTGGGGTGACGATGTTTTGGCTTGGACAAACCCTAATACACCTAGAAAGCGAAAGGGAGGAAGAACCTAGTAGACTTTAGAATTGTACATAGTACTGATCTCTACTAAGGTAAGCGAACTACAGTGAGGCCCATATGATCGCCTATGGGATAGGTGTACATTGTAGACCCTCAATACATACCTATAAGACCATTAACACTGTAGTTCTTACCCATGCTAGTTGATTGATGATCAGCCGTACGTTTTATGAGTGAATGGTACAGTAAATACACGTCATTGGAGTTGCTTATCATGAACTTTAGTTGCGTAGTGGCTGGATTGATTAAGTGGTTTAACCTATGCAACCATTGCTTGTACGATCTCTGAGTCATTACTTGCACTCCACAAGTTCTATTATCCCATGATATGGTTTGAACAACTATATACATACGTACTTAATGCACGATGTGGTGACCTTAGGTGTCTATCTTCACCTTTGCTTGCCTTTGTACAATCTATGCTTGACTTGAGTTTGGTTTGGTAGGTGACTTGATTATCCAGACGAATGAAGTTTCATAATATACGGCATGACATGACCTTTGACTCGTTGTTTACATGCACGTATTCTTGTCGTAGCATAATCTTCTCAAGTTGTTTCTATCGACATACCATGCTAGTTCATGCCATTCATGATTCTTCATCTTTAGTGCTCTGTTGTAGACCCTACGTGATGTCAATGTGAATTCGAGTGTTACTCCAAGTCCCTTCATTGTCAATGTGATGTAATATGATGTTTTACTGCTTAGGTGCGATGTGATAGCTTCCTGACCAATTGATTTGACTTTAGAATGACCCAATATCTTTATGCCTTTGAATGGACCTGACTAAGCTAACTGCCTTCATACGAACCTGACATGTCTTGAATAAGTTGTCATGAATGAAAAGGCCTAAAAATTAGCTGGGATTGATGTACAGACATCGGAATGTTGGTGCATATGTTTTCCTTTTGTAAATTGCTTGCCATGTATGTTTTAGACGCGTTCATGTTCCCCGAGACTCCTAAGCTTAAGAATATTGGATTGCTAATACTGTGCAATTCCGTTATGCTTAAATGATACTATGTGGTGCTGTGTGACATTTCTATTACTCTAAATGTGTTATAGTAGTCTCCATGTTAATCATTGTGATCCCAAAAGTGACTTGAATTCATGTTTTAGAATGAGACCGCTAGTGTATGACCTTAAGATGTCATTGTCTTAATTGTTGTGCCTTTAGATGCGCACTTATAGATGCATATGCATAGAATTATTGCTTGCCATGCGAACTGAGTCTAGATTATTGAAAATCTATGTTTCATTTTCAAAACAAACTCAATATGGTTGTCCATGCCAACTCATTTGCCCCTCTTCAATGCGATTTGCCCTCGACACCTAAATAGAGTGAGTAGACGCTTGAAGAGGACTGGCGAGGAGGAGACTGGATACCATAAGCCATTTCCTTTCGATTTAAAAGAAGTAATGTCTTCAAAATGACCTTTTGAAAACCTACCGCGTAAATCCTAGTTGTGTGCATGCATTCTAGGAAAGACCGAACTTAGATTTAGAATTTCGAGGACGAAATTGTTTTAAGGGGGGAAGAATGTAAGACCCGCATTCTTCGTTTTCCATTAAGCTAACTATATTATCTTTTTACGATATAAATTCGTATTTTTAGCAACTATATGAGTTAAATTATTATCGATGTGCTTTTGGAAGCTATAATTTTATTAAAGAGGGGTTTATTATTGCTATTATTGATTTTAAAGTCAATTCGTGTCATTTACGCCTTTAAATTATATTGATAGTTTAATTTAGTCGTTATTCGATTTATTTAGTCGTTTCCTGAAAACGATTAGGTTTTCAACCTTAGAATTAGTTTGTGGTTTATTGAATCGAACCTAGACGTATTGGAGATCGAATAATCAACGAAGGGTTGTATTATCGATTCGGGATAGGTTGTGAGGTACGAGATTAGAAATTAGACAGGCGATTTTAGTTGATTAGGCAAGCGACAAAGAAACAAAAAAGGGGGGCCAAAGCCCCCTTTCTCTTTCATCTTCATCGCGACAGGGGGGTTCTCTGCCCCAGCCCGTCGACCACCAACGCAAGAGAGAGAGAGAGGGCGAGAGAGAGGGAGGTGTCGCCGACCAGGCAGCGACAGAGGCGACGCTGGCGACCCGCGACACCATGATAGAGAGAGAGAGTTCGAGCAAAAGAGTGAGGGAGCGAAAAAGGGTTCAACGAACGACGCCCTGCTGCCGGCGACTGTCGCGACTAAGGACGACTACCCGACGACGGTTGAGCCCGCCTGGCTGCCGGCGACCAACTTGTGCCGAGGCTGAGCGAAAATCGGCCATGGCTGGGTCGATGCTGACGCAAGGACGACCGGACAGTCAGCCGAAATCATGCATGCGCGGTGAGTGTTTCTCGCCTCCTAAGCTATTACTATTTTCAAAAATGCTTTCTAGCAGATTGATGTTGCATGTCAAATTAGGGTTGGCTAAACTTGTTAGAAATGTCAAGGAGTGAATTAGATATGTTTAGCTTCGATTCGAATCAATTTAGTTAATTTATGCCTGAGGTTTTAATTCGAAGTGAATTAGATACGTTTAGCTTCGATTCGAATCAATTTAGTTAATTTATGCCTGAGGTTTCAATTCGAAGTGAATTAGATATGTTTAGCTTCGATTCGAATCAATTTAGTTAATTTATGCATGAGGTTTCAATTCGAAGTGAATTAGATATGTTTAGCTTCGATTCGAATCAATTTAGTTAATTTATGCCTGAGGTTTCAATTCGAAGTGAATTAGATATGTTTAGGTTCGAATCGAATTAATTTAGTTAATGTATGCCTGAGATTTTAATTCGAACTAAGTTATATATGTTTAATTTCGGTTCGAATCAATTTAGTTAAATCTAGCTGGAAGTTTTGATTTGAAGTAAAGTATGTATGTTTAGCTTTGATTCGAATAGATACAATTAATTCATGCCTGAGTGTGAACTACGGAGTGCATCGTACGTCTTTAAAACCAACGTTTATAAATGTTTGGTCGTCCCATGATCGTGTATGAACTTCGAAGTGCATCGTACGTGTTTGAAATTAATGCATATAAATGTTTAGTTAATCTATGATCGTCTATATGCTTAACTACCCCATAATGACTTACTGACTCTGAAGTAAATTATAAATGCTTACAGCCTTATCATGTTTAAACTGCTAAGTAAAGTTCTATAGTTTTATTTGTGGATGTGATGGCATGTATGCATACGTATACTTGCTGTAACGCACTGCTGAGTGGTGCTGCTTGCCCAGGTAAGTACCTAAACCTTGCCTTTTCATAAATTAGTATGATAATATGTTCTGATTAATAAATTGAAGATCGAGATAGTAGTTGGATGGTTTGAGGTAGAACTATGAGTGGTTCGAGGTTCTTGTGGTACGGTGCTTGTGAGGAGGGAGCTTGGGTTGTGAATTAACCGCAATCGTGTGCATTACGAGACCATGCGTGGCTCATTGTAATGAATTGATTATGAAGTGCTTGAATGTGATACATGTGGACCCCCTTCCCTTCCATGTCCTCAAGTTACATTACGTGCATAAGGGTGAGATTTTCAAAGAACGATTTCATGTTTTGAAATAATAGTAGCCATAAATATTAGTGCATGATGGCATATTTTAACTAAATGAATACAGTTTTGGAAGTGAACCTGCTTGAACGGGGGAATCCTAAAGAGTTTCACAAAGGCGTGAGTTGCATGATAAAGGATTTCGCTGTGAGAGGCAGCAAACTTATTAGTCGTTATGACCAGTTTAAATGGCTAAGATAAGTGCTTAAGGACAATAGATGGGAGTGAACCTGCTTAAACGGGGGAATCTCTAACCTAGGGAGTAATCCCTAGAGACCCTAACGAGGGTTAAGATCTAAAGTTAGTTGCCATCCCGAGAGTAAGAGCTTAGTTTGAGTTAATCTCACTGGGATTGAGTGTAAATCTTTCCCAACCAGCACTTTATGATGATCTTATGCCCAGAGTAGTTTCTTATTAAATAAGAAAAGTAGTTGGCGTTTCGCCTTTTTAAGTATTTCAGAAAAAAGGTTTCTAAGGGTCATTAGGGGACCAAGATAAAAGAGATTCTTTTAAAAGAATATGAGCCTCAAGAAGCTAAGAGAAGAGTTTTTATGAGCCTCAAGAGGCTAAATGAAGTGTTTTCAGTAAAAGAAACAAAGCTTCCTGCGTATGACATGTGCATGTTCTAAGTTTAACTTATGAATGAGATGCTAAGTAAGATACGAATATGAGAAGTAAGTCTTATGAGCATATTTCATGCATATCCTATGAATGAGAATTAATTGAGACTTAAAATGTGTGTATCTTATGCATACCATACGAATGAAATGCCACGAAAAGTATGATTTTGAAAAGAAATAGCCTTATGTGCACATCATATGAATAGCGTTTCATGCATAGTTAGAATAGAATGTCAAGAAGTTATGTTTATGAAAAAGAAAGTTTTCGTGCTTAGCCTTGTCCCTTGTTTAAGTGTTTGACTGCCTGGTAGTAAAGAAGTTTGGTCATTTAGAGACCTAGAAATGAGTTTGAGTGCCTAAAGTGAAGTTGATGGTTAGTGATGTTTTCATAAGAATTTTATGAATGCCTAATATGATAGTAAAGTATGGATACGTGCTATGTGACTAGTAAAGATATTACTGCCTGCAACAGTTTTGGTTTTAAGGGGTCGGGGGACACTCACTGAGCGTGTGGTTGCTCATCCACTACTCTTTCCCCTTTTCCCCAGGTTTTCTTTGCGATAGGTGAAAGTCAAGCCTATTATGCAGAGTTGAAGTTACCCTCGATTGAAAAGGAGTCATATGTGCCTACTTATGTTCTTAACGAAGCCATGTACAGTATTCTTAGTTTACAAACGTCTGTAAACAATTATGCTAGTTCATGTAATGCATATGGTATAAAGGTTGCTCTGTATGGCCGTATGAGCCAACCATCTAAATAGTTAGATGTCTTCTCTTTTAAAGTTAGTTATGTTTTGAGATGTAAACCCCAATACTCCGGTTGTGTGAACCGTTGAGTTGTATCTTCCTTTTCTTCTTTATTCTTGAATTAATCTGGTTGGTGTACTCCGAGCGAGTGGCTCGTTGAGTTGTGAACTCCGGCGTGTGGCCGTTGAGCTACTTTTAAATGTTTTACGCTTCCGTGTAATTGCGGGGATTTGTTGTAAGGCTTATAGCCTGAAAACGGTCAGTTTTTAGGGGAAACTCTGTCCGTTTCATCCCAGAATTTAGGTAGAAAGTTAAGAAAACGTAATACTTCTGGCCGGAGGGGCTGGGGGTGTTACAGAGCATCTGCTAGCACATTCTCTGTGCCGCTATTGTGTTTGCAAGTAAAGTTGAATGGTTGCAAGAATTCTACCCACTTGCCGTGCCTTAGAATCAGTTTTTGCTGGCTATTGATGCACTTGAGAGCTTGGTGATCCGAATGCAAAACAAATGGTCTTGGTTCGAGGTAATGAAACCCAATGTGCCAGGGCCCTCACAATAGCATAGAATTCTTTGTCACAGATGCTGTAGTTACATATAGAGCCATTAAGTTTGTCCCTGAAATAGGCAATGGGTTACTGAAATTGGACTAGAACAGCCCCAATCCCTGCTTTGCTTACATCACACTCTAATGCAAGTAAATCTTTACAATTTTAGGAGTGCTAGAACTGGTGAATGATATGCTCTCTTTGAGTTTCCTCCTTTGATCCCTCCATAACATACAAGATCCTCTTAAGCACTAGGAATTCTCCTATATTAGGAGGTAGGACTGTAGCTTCCTCCTCTCTTTCTTCTCCTTCTTCACTGGATTCAAGGTTAATATGATCAATTTCTTCCTTTTCCTTGATGGTGATTGCCCTCCTGATAGTCAGTTAGAAACTGCCCATGGCCTTGGCACTTAAAATGTCTTTTACCATCAAATTTCTTAGGAAACTCTTTGATAATGCTTTTTCCCTTGTCTAGGCCTTTGCTATCCTGTGATACAACTTCGGCATTAGGTATAAGATGAGACTGGAGCGCGGGCTAGGCTATGAGTAGGAACTTGTAAAAGGTCTCTTGTTTTTGGAGTGTTTCTCGACTTTGATTGCCAATTACAAATGTCCTCAAAGGGCCAACATGGTTGTAGTTCAACCTTCTCAAAGATATTAGGATCAAGTCCCCTAAGGAACCTTATCATAGTTTGTTACTCTTCTTCTTCCAAACTGCTACAGATCTGGAGTTGATCAAACTCATGAATATACTCTTACACACTCATTCTTCCTTGATTTAATTATAATACCCTTAGGTGCAGATAATGTTCATAATTACTAGTAAGAAACATTTTATGCATGAGTTTCTTTAATTTGGGCTAAGTTTTGATCCATGATCTCCCCTCCTTAGCTCTTTGTCTCTTGGTATTTTCATACCAGAGTGATGTATATTTTTTGAGCTTAAGGACAACAATCGTGAAAGCTTTTTCATCTAAATATTCTTTGATATCCAAGAATTTTTATAAGGTTTGAATCCATTCAAGGTAATGATCTAAATTCAAAGTACCTTCAAATTCAGGCAGGTCAAATCTTAAGTTCTTAAAATCATCCTCTATAGCTAGCCTCCTCCTCCTCCATGGTGAACGTTCATTTTGGGTTGAAGAGGAATGGGCATAAGTTAGATCACCCATAAGAGGTTAATAGTTCGTTCTCCTCCCCTTTTAGGATCATCTCTGAAACTAGCAAGGACTTCATCTAATTTGGTGGTGATATTAGTAATTTCAACAAACAAGAAATAAACATCCCTTTGGAGTTGTTGAATGGAATTCCCTCTCCCTATCTCACAGGATTCATCTAAGGTAAGCCCTCTAGGAACTTTAGGCTGAGAAGAATCACTTTCATCACTTGCAGACATGGAATAGGAATTAAGGAATCTGTTTTACGAAATGGTGGTGTTTTATGGCTAGCTTTGTGTTTGGGTAGTAGGGTTCTTTATGGAGTTATGAGAAATATGTTTGGGCAGGGTCTTAGCTCGACAATAAAGGAAAACTAGGAAAACAAACAGAAACTCACCGGGTTATACTCTGATCCCACTTTAATACATGAGCTTAACTAAAACTCAAGCAAGCTTCCTGGATAATAAGTTGAGATTAAAGTCAATTTGTTTATCGGCAAGAACAAAGGATATAAATGGGTTAAACACATAGCCACCACCCAAGCTAGGGAAGGAATCCACCTTCTAAAATCAAAAAGGATATGCCACGAGATTTAGATTAAAGGAATCCACTCAGTCTACCAAGCAAATCACAGTTGTTAAGTGAGATTTAAGAGAGAATTTTGAGTTCAGTAATGGAGCCAAGCAATTGTATTTAAGTATCCCTTATAACTAGCAAAAGGGAGGGCTTTAAACAACCTTCCCAAACCTTGATACATTGCATGAGTCTAGCTAATCTATGCTTAATTTCCAATAAACTCAAGCCTGAATAAGATTAGCTATTCAAATAAGCCCATTGCACATTGGAGAGAGAGAAAAAGGCTGCTGATGTGATCTTTCTCTACAACTGGCCAATCCAGATGAAGCTAGGGATCTCACTCTATGATTATTAGCCGAGTTACCCTGAAACATTACTGGTCCTTCATAATAGTGTTCCTGGCTATCTAAGGAGCCAAGTAAGCATCGAGATAGGTGAATAAGTCTTCTAGATGCAGTGAAAAGCATCGCAAAGTCAAAATAGCTTGGTTTAACTTGGACAACCCAGAATAACACTAATCTTGTTCATGTTGTTCTTTCAAGCTAGACTTGATTTAGGCGTGATTTTAAAGCATGCAGGAGTACAATAGGATGTTAGAAATACCCCTAATCAACAAAATTAGCCTTAAGTCAGGTTAAAGGTCAAGAAACAACCACTTCTTTCAAACTTGGCACAAAGTAACCCAAACTGAGCAAGCTACTATTTTAGGCCTATTATGCAAAATGCCTTCATGAATTAACAAAATGGACTTTAGTCTTCAAAATAACACTTCCTAGGGAGTCCTACAATGTAGGATAACCTCATAAGAAGGCTTAGGAACAACACCAAGGATGTTGCTCAAAACGCTGCCCAATTCTGGACTTTTAAGGAAGAATAATGACAAGATTAAAGTGTTTGTATTTGATTACCTTCTCTCGCTTCCGTAGTAGCACTATGATATACATCAAGTCTCTAAAGTATAAAAAATCCATGCATGTCTATTCTTCCACTTTCCTTTCAAATTCAAATTGAAAATCCCTAATTTCGATGAGCATAGCCTTTTTCTAAATATTATTGGGTTTTCAATTCAAGTTGTTGTTGACTGAGACAAGTGCGGGGTTCGAATATTCTTCAACTTTGTTTTCAAGTTTGAATGGAAAACCCTAATTCTAATGAGCTAATTTGATATTCTATTTGTAAATCAAATTAGGGCACCTAAAAATTCCATCTATTGTTAGTTGAGAGAAAGTGGTTCTTCTTATAATGAACTACTTGCTATATCCAAGGTAAAATTTTATTATTTGATTACCCAGCTTCATAATTTTTAGGGGTTGAATCACTGCTTTGTTGTTCCCAGAGTAATTATCAGTTCTTGCTTCATAGTTCTTGCTAATTTTTTTAGCAAATACGATCTTTTGTGTGGCATTCAGTAAACTCAAACTTGTTGTAACTGGGATTCTGGAATTGACAATCTTAGTGCAAAAAGTTAGTGAATGACCAATAGCATTTGCTGCTTCTTGTGGTGTTCTTATGCTGAACCATATTACTATGCATATTGAGTATATCCATATTGCATGCTCAAATTTTATTTAACTTTATTTCTTTGTTCTATTAACTGATTGTTTCATTACCTAACCCCTTTCTTCTTGATTTGTTATTTGCTATATCTTTCCTATGTGTACATAAGTTTGCCTTGATTCCCATATAGTTGGTACTTGAAGATTCCCTTTTATTTTTTTATTTTAGAAGGGGGGAGCATTAGAAGTGGAATGACAAAAGTGAAGTGTGAGAAAGAAGTAAATTACATTAAAGATCATGTAGAAAGAATCATGAATCTTTATGGATAGTTGTAGTTCTTCAAATGCTTAGGAAGATATACGTACTCGTATATTAAATAAATGAAGGTGCTTAAACTAATATAAGATGAAATGGCTTATGAGTGCATATAATGCTATATATATATTGTTTATTTAGGTTTATGAACACTAAAATACCTTAAAATTTGTTCCAATTTTCATTCTTTGATCTAAAATAAAGTTTCATAACTTCTTGATTATAATTTCTTCTATATTATAACTATTGATCTATTAAAAAATGTTGACATGTAGGTAACTGTCTTGATTAGATTGATAGGATATGACTGCATCACTTCCTTCTTGCCTTTTTTAAGGGATTGTTTTTTAGGTTGCCCAAGGGGTTCTAATGCAACCTAGAGGCAAACATATGAGAGGTACATGTGTTATAGGATAGAGAAAGAAGAATCTCATTGGGTAACTACATACATGTAAAGTATCATGGGTGTCTTCTTTCCATAAAGCCAAGGATGGGTAATTGAGATAAAAATAAGCCAATGGAAAACAATTATAGTATATGTTTGAGTTTTATGTTTGAGAATCTAATCTAATTACAACCAATGAAATAATCTCCTTCATATAAAGGGAGGATTGAATTTATGTTGTGATTTTAAAAGCTTGCAATCTAAGGTGAGGTTTGTAAAACCACTATGACCATATAATGGATGGGTGAATAAGTTGCTATATACATTATCCTATTTTAGGTACATGAACACACAAGTGGCTCATTATTTGTTTGAGTTTTAATTCTTGGTTTAGAAATATTATAGTTAGTTTCTATGTTTAATTCTTCAATATTTGGGCTACTAAAGTGTCAAATTGTCCCATGTAGATAATAACTGTGTAGAGTACACTAATATTATGTGCTTTTATTGCCTTCTTTTTCTCCTTTTCTTTGGGAGGGGGAAGGGGAAGCAAGAATCTCATGTGGTAATTACTTCTATGTTTATTGTCATTGATGTCTTCTATTTTTTAGGGGGTTAGTGTTAGCTCTAATATGTGCCTCCCGCCTCTGTTGTTGCTCTTCTATACCTATAATAGTTGTTATAGGGGCTATAGATGCTTACGTAGCTATAGTGCATAATGTTACGGTGGCTATGGCTGGTGTATAGGAAGAAGAATCGTATGTTGGCATCATGTGACCTATCCCCTATTGTTGTTGTCTAACCTTAGCACCTACTACAGTGACTGCAATTATTTAAAGCACTTTATAAGTGTAGCACTTCTTATATAATTGACAATTTGCACCACTAGAATCTTAGCTATTAACGATGAAGGTCCTGTTCGGCAAACAGCTATTAGCTATTAGCTGTTAACTGTTTGTATTAGCTGTTAGCTATTTGAGTTAGCTATTTGTATTAGCTGTTTGAATTAGCTGTTTGTTGAAAAACTGTTTGGTAAAATTAGCTGTTTCTGATAAAGTTGTGAGACAAAAAGCTAATTCTTCAAAAAAACTCTTCCAAAAAGCTAATGGAATTAGCTTTTTCAAATTACCTTTTTGAACCCAAAAAGCTCTTTTAAAAAGCTCTTTTACCAAACACCCAAATTAGCTTTTTCACTTGGTCAAAAAGCTAATTTTGATCAAAAAAACTCTTTTTGGCCAAAACCTCTTCAAAAAGCTGTTTGCCAAATAGGGCCGAAGTAAAAACAACCAAGCATAATGTCCATCGCAAAACCATAGAGAATAACGATGGAAATTTTTTTCCTTGTTTAATTTTTAAAGAAAATCATTATTTAATGAGGAACCATTAGGGTAATCGTTATTTATACTTCGAACTCGTCATTACTGGAACGAAAAAGATTAATTTGGAGGGATAATGAAATACTTAATAGGAAATGAAATATTAAACTGAAATGTTAAGATAAAAGACCACTTTTACTAACCATTTTAAAGTGCCTGCTCTGCTCCTCATGCATACGTCTATTTCACCGTCATCCCTTAATCCTTATCACCTATTTTGGCTCTACTCTTCCTCAATCTTTGTCTAATCTTAGCTTATAATTGGCAACATCGAGAGGTTGGATCTCTCGTATATCATTAATTCCATGCAAAATATGATTGTTGATGTAAACGCTTGTAACATTTGTTTGAGAATATCACAAATCGACTCAATTAAGGGTATGGCTGATCAAACCAAGTAACAGTGGCCATGAATTAGGTGATAATGTTCGATTCAAGTTGAAGGTACCCAATTCCTCCTCTTCATAATCGGCAAGCATATGGTATGAAATGAAGGTCTTGATATTTTCAGACCCTAATTTTGTGTGGAGGCAAGCAGGATAAAATTAACTTTTCTAATATGGTAAAGACATTTGGCTAATAGCTAATTCTTGATTTTGCTTGGGTGGGTGATAACTTCTAATTCTTAAGATTGGTTGGGTATATTGGTGTAACTTACCTGTTTAATATTAATGTGATTTTAATGGTAGAATCCTTTAATTGTATACTCGCCTATGAAAATCACTAGAATTGAGGAACTTTGTTCTTTTTTTTTTTTGACTATTCTTTGTTGGTAACAATTTTTTGGTGTTACTAATGGCTGTAAGTCTCATCTGGCCTTATATTCCTTAAGTTGCACTTGCCTTGCACTCTTATTGTCTTTTATTTTTATATATACCGGTGAATGAGTACAACTTGTTTGTCTCTTCTTCGTCTTTTTTTTTAAAACAAAAAAGCTGTATTAAGAGATCCTTAACTGTTTGATTTTGTTTTTTTTTCATGTTCTTCTATTGCACAAGATCTATTAACTTGGAATTTTTTTAGCATGGCATGCAAATTGAAACTATGTTAATTACTTAATACCTAGTACTCATTCCTTAACATGGTTTTATATTAATTAACAAGACAAATTTAGTTTGAAAAGTACGTTTATTTCATATGTAACTTGAATAATTTACAACGATTAGTTCTAGCTAGTAGCTAGAAGCGATTGTCAGTAGTGTATAAACTAATGTCATTTAGCCCATTGGTCAATTTGTACTGGGCCACCGGTTATTTGATTGGCAGCTTGCGAGTGCTACATGTTAGAGTTTATATATTCAAGTTCATGTCAAGATGTACTGCCTTGTTCTAGTTCCTAGATTTCTTTCTGGCTATTTAACTTGAAGTAGACATCTTATTCTATTATTAGATGCTAAACCTTTTTTTTCCCCCTATGGGCCAATCGTTCTGCTAATGTAAGTTAAAGCAACAAGAAATTCTGGAATCATGCAGAAAGTAATGCCAAGTATGAAAAGTTCCAGTTCATACTACTTTACCTTAATAAATATAAATGCAATTTGGATTGAATTATAGATTTTTTCTTCTATATTGTGTTCTATTATTGTAGTACTTATTACATTTCAACATCTTGCATTATTTTCAAGTGATCTCCCTGTTAGGTGCATTATAAGAATTTAAGTTTGAGCTGTCAACAATTTTGTGATGACAATTATTTTCCATACCTCGTGATCATGAACTTGTTTCGATGCATTTTCTCCATATCTAGTTGTTTCCCCATTCATACCTAATGAGGCCTAATCTGTAATAACCCAACCCTAACCCATATTTATTTATTTAATTAATCATGTTTATTCATTTAATTAATCATGTTTATTGATTTAATCACTCTTGGTTATTGGTTTAACCAAATCATGTTTATTAATTGAATTGCACTCAATTTATATATTTACCAAATTACCTTATGTCACTTAAATTTTCCGCTTTCATTTATCATATTTAATCATCTCGATTGGGGGATATTTTATTTGGGTCCCATTTTGCAATTCAACTTTCATTGATTGTTAATTCAAGTTTCATTGATGGATTAAATATTGAGTGAATCAATAGTAGGCCTCGATAATCATGGTTTAAGAAATTATTTTTTTTTATAACTTCGTAAAAATTTAATTTCAAGCTATGAAAATTCAATCGCATACGGTTTACTTCTGTTCCTGGGCCCAAACCATATAAGCCAATTATAGCCTAACAAACTCGCACTGTTAATCATGATTTAAACTTAACTATGGTTAGCAAAAAAGCCACTTTATGAGAGAGCAAAGCCTTGCCAAGTAAACTTCAAGCCATTTCTAGCAAAGCAAAACACACACACACACACACACACACACACACACATCTCTCTGTATCTCCCTTCTCTCCTCTATACCCACGGCTCCCCCTCCCCTCTTTGCCAGCTGTTGTTCGGCCACCCAACCACCATCAGAATAGCCCCCTCTGGCTACCCTAGCCACCACCTATATCCCCTCAAGCATAAAACCTCACATATATTCCTTTTTCTTTAAGCAAAGTACGTAAACTCTAGCCTTACTCTTCTGGATGTTGATTATATCTTGGTTTTGATTATTGTTTTGGTTGTTTTGATAGTTGATCATGTTCTTTGGATCAAAACAAGAGTTATTTTGATGTTTTTAATTGTTGATTGAGTTTGGATAATGCCAGGGTTTAGAAGCCACAATATATGGAATAAATCTCGACAACTCAGTGAACACACTGGCATATTGCATCACTGTTATGTTACCGCTAATTCTCAACTCCATGAATTCCCTCTCCTTGTGTTGCTGGACTATGATTGGATAGAACTTAGCCCTAAGATCCTTGAGAAACATAGCCTAAGTAAGCTGTGGTTCTTGTAAGTTATCCTTCATAGTGATCCACCAGATATCTGCTTCACCAGGGGTAGAAGGTCCCTATGTTCACCTTTTTCTCCTTAGATACCTCAACAACTATAAATATTTCCTTCGTTCCTCGAATCCATTCTTCAAGTTCTATAGGTCAAACTTCCTATCATAGATCTTAGGATTGCATTGAGCTACCCTATTATCCAATTTACCAAGTTTAGGGGGAGTTTCAGGAGGTACAGGGGAATCCTTTATATCAATTCAGCTACCGAATTATTCTAATAATAAACCTTTAATGTTGCTAGATACTTCAATGGTTATTGCTGGACCTCCACTAAATTTTTTTGTGGAGGTTGTCAAGCACTTGATTGTCTGACCCTTATGTTTCACCTTCATTATTATTCAAATTATTGTTTACAAACTCTCACATACTGAACCACATAAACAAAGATTGTTATCTAAATTTTCATGCCATTATGACAAAATAATAACCATTTAAGATTAACAAAATTTTAACTTAAACATTATCTTCATTGCATGACTCTTTTTATGGGTCTCTTGGAATCAGCCTCTCGACGGATAGGAATGCCCATAGGGGTAAGGCTGCCTACCGCTAGATCTCCTCAGACCCCACGAAAGCGGGACCCACACTGGGAGGAGTTGTTGTTATTGTTGTTGTTATTGTTATTGTTATTGTATTATCTTCATTGCATGCAAGCGTATAAAGATCACTAAAAGAATGTTGCAATAGATAATGTCAGCACTCCCAGTATTTTTGCTGGGGTTTCTATCCTTGCCTATTTCTACACCTATGAAGTTGAGTTAACTGCCTAGTCAAATCTGGCCCAAACTCGAAAAAGAAAAGACGAATTACATCATCGTAGCTGGTTATGGTAGCGACACCGATGTGGATCATATATACACACAATGTGCAAAAAGAATATCACCTTACACTAGTTAGAAAGCTTATACAAGGAAAAAAAAAAAAAAGAATCCAGAACATAAAATAGGATAAGTTAACCTCTAATAATCATGGGATGGATTGTAATCTGGGTCAGAAGAATTATCGTCGTCATCACCCGAGTTGATGTTATATCAGACATATATACATCAAAACCCACATTCTCAAGATCTTCTTCCTTCTCCTCGGCTACTCCTCAAGCTGCTCCTAGGCTCAAGCTCGTCCACTTTCCTCCTCTTACTTGATCTCTTCCTCCTCAGGCTTAACCTCCTCCTACTTAGCCTCGAACTCTTCCTCCAAACTCAATAAATTAATTTCGGAGAATCCAGTACATCTACCACCACATGAACCTCACTAGAGGCATCTGAACCATGTGTATCCTTTGAGCTAGTCTGCATTGGGTGGCAGGTGACTGCTGAGTTGGTGATAGTATGGGTGGTGCTCCTTGTGCATAGGGAGGCAGAGATGTTATGATAGGAAGCTATACCTAGTGAAGGATAGATGTTGGGGAGCATCCCATAAATAGTGCCCCTCATCTCTAGCTTCTCTTAGTAACAACTCTCTGGTAACTGTGGTCCATGCCCCTAAAATGTAAAACCGCTCCTTATCAATCCCTAGATCTCTTGTAACCATGAAAGCATGATATTGTAGTCTAAACTCATCTCATGGGATGATAAGATACACGGACCATAAGAGTCTATGATTGCGGGCAAGGACATTGTGAAACTCTGAAAAGGGATCCTACATACAGGCTGCTATGACAGCATGTAGTAGAGGGATACGAGCATGATATTGTAGTCTAAACTCATCTCATGGGATGATATGACAGCACATTGTGAAACTCTGATAAGATACAGGGACCATAAGAGTCTATGATTGCGGGCAAGCACATTGTGAAACCCCGGTATCATGTGAATAGCATATGGGTTCAAGGGAACCCCGGGATGATCCATCTAAAACATAAAAATGCACTAGGAAAAAGATAAGCCACATTCATATTCATATTCCTTAGAAAAGGCTCCATATTACAATCCTAAAACCTCACAACCGAACCCTCTAACACCCTACTGTTCGCAATGTCTTGCTACCTATAGCTACATATTCATCTACATCATTCTCACATTGACCAAGACCACCAAAACTTTAGGGATAAAGAAGAATAATCATCAAACTATTTAGTTTAAGATGCAGCTTACAACTTAGCAAATGATTCTTAAGCACTTTAGTAGACAACTTGTCCAAAAATTTATACAAGTGACCTATTTTTCAGAAGTGGTAGATTATAAATCACTGTGAGTGCTTAGCTAGCAAACCTTTAATAGAAATACTACAAACCTTCATCTACTTCTTGCTACCTTTTGGCCTGCTAGGAGGAGGGTTGTCCATTGATCCCTTAACTAAAACGGAGAATAGAAAATATTCTAATAATGAGTCTAAGCTTAGTGTGCATATCCCCATGCTATGAAATAGACTTCTATTCAGTGTAGTTGGGCGCACACATATCAAAACATTTTATTTCGAAAACTAGAGAGAGAATGTTAACAAATCTACTTTGTTGGTTATTATCTAGAACTAGAACTGTTATTGACGTTGAAAGCGATCATTAGGATAGGTGCACAGCTCTTAGGCAGATTGGGAAGATTGAGCTAAACTCACATGGTACAATGAAGGGTGTAAGCCCTGATGCTTATTAATTAACAAGGGCCACTTGTTCAGGTGACAAAATGTTAATTCAAAATAATTCATTACTTGAGTTATTACAAAACTTTATGTAACTTGAGAGACATGTGAGTTTTAGGAGAGCGTAGGTAATATACGTGCCTGGGTTTTGAAATTTCTCTCCTTATTATTGAAACATTTTCATTACAGCTTAAACTGACAGAGGAGTCCTAGCTCCTGCTCTAAATGTAATTAGAGTCTCTTTTGCTTTTCTTTTAATTATTAATATACCTGTGATTGTTTAGTTAAGCTGATTATATTTGACTTTGTTTCTATTCTTTCTTTTGATATTGTTGATGCTCGTGTTATTTATTTTACAATGGTGTTACGACATAACTCATCTCATTTTTATTAATTCAATGTTATTATTATTGCAAAGTTTATCATTGTCGTTGTTGCCTTTATCAAGATTATTATCATTTGTGTTACCATCATTATTAGAAGCGTGCTAATACTATTGTCATGTTTATTAGATTTAATGTTGTTGTTATTATTCATTTATAGTTTTTGTTGTTGTTGTTATTATTATTATTACATTATTATTATTATTATTATTATTATTATTATTATTATTACTACTACTACTAGCATCATCATCATCATCATCATCATCATTATCATTATCATTATCTCTTTAATACACGCATTATTGCTAGCTGCGTTATGATTTAGATTATTCAGTTGCGATTCTGTTTAGGGTGACGTCATGTACTTGGTTACGGGCCCAAATCTAGAGGTATTAATTCCATCTTATCTTACGAGGCTCAATGCTTATAAATATCATTAAATCATTGATAACCATCAAACTTCTCATTTAGTTGTAATGCAAAAGTCTGCTTTACCATTACCTTGATTAGAGGGCCAACAACTACAAGGTTTGCATATTTAGTTCATGTAAATCCTCAAATCATTTCTAAAATGATATTAAGGAAGATCCATCCCAACTATCTTAAAAAAACCCACCATATCTCCCCCCATTCTTTCTATCCCCTCATGCTACGCCTCACTTATAATTATTAACATTTGTCCAACTATTACTCATTATCATAATTATTCTTTCATTACTTTTAATTAACCTACAAATTCATATTAAGCTAATCAATTTTTGAATTCCCTAAAACAAATTTTTCCCCTCCTTTCTTCCTTTACTACGAACCATAAGCTCACCCCCTCTCCCCAGCTATGGTTACTCACACAACCATACACACCCACATATACTACTATTAAAATTTAGTTGAAGTTCATGAAATGAATGAAATCAAGCTTGAACTTCTACTCAACTTTCAAACCCTAACCTATCATCGACATTCCGGAACTTTCAAACATCACCCACTTAATTCCAACATTCCAAATTCAAGAAAACTACAATTTAACCTTCATTTAATCTAAACTTAACATCTACCAACAAAAGTGAACTTAATAGGGTTAGGGCTTTCACCTTCTCACCCACTTCAGCACATAAAGAGAGGTGAAGATGGGAGGTTGATGGTCGCGAATGGATAGTGGTGATTGACCGACGGCATCTAACTATGCAATGGCAGTGTTATAGTGGCACGCGTGGGCTGGGTCAAGCGAAAAAGAAAAAAGCAGCTAGGCAAAGGTGTTCTTGGGTCAGCATAACATGGGGTTTTGGGCTATTTTATCGAAAATGGGGGGATTTTTGGGGTTTAATTTTATCTACTTAGGTTATTTATTTATTTTTTCCTCTTCTTACTTCTTTCAAAATTTGAAACTTTCGGATTAATCTATATTTTTTTAGATTTTTTGTTCTTTATAATCTTCCCATTTCAATTTTTTCACCTAAGATGTATGTTTTGCTAATTTTCTTGGGTTAGAATTTGTAGATTACTTTTACATTGTTTAGGTGCAAAATTTGAAAGAAAGAATTTCATTTTCAATTTATTACTCGTCGCTTTCTTGTTATATACATAAAATACTTTATTATTGTTGTTTCATTGTTTTACATGTGTACAATTTTTTCAAATTTACCCATTTTTACAATTAGCCTAATTTTTTTTGGCTATGATTTAAGTATTTTGTAGAAAATTATGAGATTGGCTTTCTCAAATTGGAGGTTCCATAGAATTATGAGATAGGATGGATTAGAGCTTCAACTTTTACAGTCACTGGTACATTTTAAAGGAAACGTACAAACCTATAATCTCATAGAAAATTCTCAATTCCTTTTATCAACCAAGTCCTTGAGTAGAAGGGAAAACCGTAGGCCACAAGATTTAGTTTTGAAGAATGGAAAGGGTTTTTTTCTATAAATTATAATTCTGGATGCCTCAAATGGGGATTATTAAAAGTGACTCCTTGGTAATAAATCATAAGAACGGATATGAAGATGAAGACGCAATCTATTGAACGCGAAAAACCCCCATTAAATCGCTCACTTCAGAAAACTGCCTCTACTAGAAATGAATGCATTAAAACTTTTATTTTTTCAAGTTCCGTGTAAAAGGCATTATTTATGAATTATGCTTCTACTATTGAGGAAAACCGTAAGAAGTGTTTTCAGTGATTGCTTACTAGCAAGCCATTTCTTATAAAGAAAAATGTGTACAAAAAGGAATAGATTTAGTACTACCTATATTATGAAAATAATGTTATTTTTTATAGAAATGAATGAACGTTACGTAAATGGTCATCAAGGATAAAAGAAAAGCATGATGATGGATGTGAGAGCTAAAGAACAAGTTTTAGGGTACGATAAAGGCTAGTCTAATTCCAAAAGAGTTTAAGGAATTATTTTGGCAAAGTTTCATTTTCTTGATGGTGTTTTTTTTGTAAACAGAGGAAGAGAGCCTACAGAAGTAGAGTTTCTCCTAGATGTGGTGCCCAAACAGAAATATGTAGAGTTTCTTATAGGTGAAAAAGATGTCATCCTCTAATTGAGAGAAAAAAGCTCCCTTTTTATAGTGTAAGCAAGGTAACCTCACTAAGCAAAAAATAACTCAAGAGTTGAAAATCAAATCATTTTATTCATCATATTTTCATACACATAAGCAGAATTGATTGCTTAACACTAATGATTCTATGATCTTGCTAGTTAGTCGACTGCGGTAATCCCATACTTAAAAACATGAAGGATTTACGAAGTGGAAAGGGATGGAGGACCTAGTGGCATGTGTTATGTCACAATGGCAATCGCTAGGCATCCTAAACTGCCACTAGGTCTTGTGGCTATGTGAAACATGCCACCTGCCCCTAATTTCTACTTATACGTAAATTTTTTATAAGAGTTTGAATGTGGGATGTTGTGCTACTCCACTGCTTACTATGCCACTCACTCATCTTCGAAGGTCTCGGGTTTATACTCTCACACTAAATATCGCATAAAGCCCTAAGGTTTTTGCCTTTTTCAAATTATTTTTAAACTTTTGGATTTTCATATGCTTTTTAGATATTTAAAGAATTTTGATATGGAAAAAATATTTTATTTATGAATGAGTATTACAAATTCATGTACAGTGTAACTTTACCCTTAGAGGGCTCGATGATTGTGAGCACCGGGCAACAATGAATAGGACATGCTTTTTTGTGGTCTATCTAGAATATTGCAGGCACTAATTTGGTGCTTACACACCCCTTCTTCTTGTTACACCACCTTGAAAAGAGATTTGGGATGAAAAAAAATAAATAGGAAATCCCTGGGATAGGCATCTCATCATATACTAACTTCCCATGAAAGGGACAAAGCACTTCCTTTGTGAAATCTGATCGAGAAAGAAAGACAACGAAAAGTCTCTGATAGCCCCATTAGTGTTGTTTAGCTTATTGGCAAAGGGGAACTCACATTAGGAAAGTAGCTTGGGATTCCTACAGGGTAATCCTATAAGCTTATCATGAACATCAACAATGTATAGGTAAAATGCGCTAGGCGGCATATGTTACAGAGACAATAGGTAGGCCACTGGCACCTACCTCTTTGCATACAAGCATGTTTGGTCATGCATCCTTTAGTGGCATAGCACAGATTCTTTTTTGGCACCTACAGTAGAGATCCATTGCTCTACCTTCATCAATTTTAGCTTTTTCCTTTAGTTTAGGAGACCCTAGGAGTGTTGCCTATCAATTGTCCATTAATTTCATCTCTTACCTTTGGGTTGGACTGCTTATACGAAATTAGTATCCTTAAAATTCTTTTCCTTTCAGATCGAAAGTCCTTAATGAATACAATAGCCTCAAAAAATTCTTAATTTAACATTTTCCTTTTGGATTAGGTGCCCCAAGGCAAGTAGAATACCTTTAACTTCACTACCTTCTTCGATTTAACATTTTTCCTTTGGGCCAGGAGCCCCTAGTCTAGTTTAGTAGCCTCAACAATCTTTTCCTTTGAGGTTAAAATCCATATGCAGCTATAATGGCCTTAAAAAGTGTCAATTTCACCTTTTGCCTTTGGATTAGGAGTCCCTAAGAGGGTATATTAGCCATAAAATTTTGTAACTTATTTAGCTTCACTTTTTCCCTTCGAGTCAAGAGTCCCTAGCTGGGTTCGATAGCCTTAAATTATCCATGAATTTTACCATTTTCCTTTCGGTTAGGAGTCTCTAGACGGGTAGAATAGCGTTAAACATCCTATTTTCATCTTTTCCCTATGGGTCTGAAGCCCTAGGTGAGTTCAGTAGTCATAAAAGCTTTTTTCCTTTGGGTTGGTTGTACCTAGGTGGGTTTAATAGCCTTAAAATTGTTTTCCCTTTATGTTAGGAGTCCAAAAATAGGCACAATAAACTTACAAAAAATTCTTGATTTCATCTTTCTCTGCAGTTTAGTAGTCTCTATGTGAGTTCAATAGCCTTAAAATCCTTTTCCCGTCGGGTTGGGAGTCCTTATACAGGCACTATAGGCTTAAAAATCTACGCCTATGTCAATTTCATCTTTTCCCTTTAAGATGGGGATCCCCAGGACGATTCAATAGACATAAAATCCTTTTCCTTTTGAATCAAATTCCTTATATCAGTATGATAGCCTTAGAATTTTCTACCTTCATGACCCTCACCTTTTGATAATGAGTCAGAAGACCCTAAATAGGTTTAATAGCCCAAAATTTCTCCATTAGAGAATTTTATTGCAAAATTATATTACTTCTTTTGCATTCATTCCTTTAGGCTACAGTTAAAGACATTGTTTGCGTATTCATATCATCACTTGTGATCATTCCTTCTCACCTCTTCTAAGTAGGTTGTTTGTATTCACCTAACATATTTTGCATTCATTCCTAAATGCTTCTTACTAGATAGGTTTCTTGCACTCCTTCTAAAATGCTTCAGCTAGATAAGTTAGTTCAAATTCATACTTCCCCTAGTACATTAGGGGCTAGCTAAGAATTTGCATACATCCTAGATGACATGACATCCTTTACCCTTCGCACATCTCAGCCTCAAAAAAAGTGGAGGATTCTATAGACATATAAATGTGTCTTTAGATTACAAACTGAACATATATTGCATGCTGCATACATTGATGGTCCGATGATGATACTTACCCAACTCACAAGTCATAAACTACTTTGTTTTAGGCTTCCTAAAGATCCTAGTCTCTATAAAAATGGTTTTCCAAACAATGATTTCATAAAAACATTTCAAAGATTTCAAAAGGTTTGCGAAAATGTCAAATAAGGGCTAAACTAGCCCATTTCATGAGCATTTAGCAACTGAACATTTCCAGCTCATTTTGGACTTTACTTTAGGCTCAAAAGGTGCTCAATTCCTCATTATTATATTTAGCATTAAAAGAGATTTCAATCGACATATTACAAGCTAAGATATGGTAAGCAATGAAGGAGATATGCGTCAGATAGTGTTATGTGTGCAAAAATTGATACTTCTCACTACTGGTGCCCAAACCGAATTGTCCCTTATATGGTTTTAATAACCTTAAAATCCTTTTCCCGTCGGGTCGGGAGTCCTTATGTAGATACTATAGTCTTAAGATTATGTGCCTATGTCGATTTCATCTTTTCCCATTGAGATAGGGATCCCAAGGAGGGTTCTATAGGCAAAAAACCCTTTTCCTTTCGGATCAAAGAACCTAGATCGGTACAATAGCCTTAAAATTTTCTACCTTCATGACTGATAAGTGCTTAATATGTGTATCATTTTAGGGTCATTTTTCCACATTTTTAGGAGAATTATGTGCTTTAGGCTATGATTTATGCTCTTATTCTCGATTTATGCTTGAGTATAGCTGTTTGATGTACTTTGCAGGATTTTAGACCTTTCTACCCAACATTTGACCCTAGATGAGTATATTTTGACTCACCATGGATGCCTCTATGCCTGTGGAGTAAGATAAGAACATAAGAATGATGAGCCAGAAAGCACGACGGCCTGCCTGTGGTAGATGCCACGGACCGTGGTGGAGGAGTAACTGCTAGACTGTTCATTTTCTCGTATCATGTGGCTGAGGTTGATTGGGTTTTCCTACAAATACCCATCCCTCAAGCAGTAAAAAGAATGATCAGATTATTCCAATCTCCATATCATTCTACTTAGGATTAGAGTTTAGATTCGGAGGAGAGAGAGAGAGTGAGTTGAAGTGAAGATTTGCAAGGATTCCATCTCGGATTTGCACAACGGTTTAAGCGCGTTCTTTGGCTGAGTATCTCCTCCCTCTTCTCTTCTCTCCTCTTTTCTCATTTTTATGTTCTGTATTTTGATTATCTTTGTTGTTTTGATTTTGGATTTATGCAAACATTTATTAGTTTCTTGATCTTTTGTTGATATCATTCGGTACTTTCGAAATTGTTGGATTATTTTATCGAATTCTAGAAGTTTATTGTCTTGTGAGAAACTTGATCACTTTCTTGCATGTTGTGGGTACTTGGATGAAGGACTGAAAGGTGAAATCTCAAATATCAGAATCCTAGGATTTGACTTGATTGCATGATGTCTTGAAAGAGAATTACGGATTGAGAAACCATTGATTTGTTAATCGTGTGCCTAATGAACCTAAACTAATCAAGAAATCCATGAAAATTGATGATTGATTTGATTTAGATATTTCACTTTGCCTTAAAAGAGGATTGTGATAATTCTATTATTAGTTTTAAAACAACCATTAGAGGAAGAAGTGCCTGATTGATACATGAATTGGGAGATTGCTAGTTTTGTATAAATCCTCGATTGATTATCCACTAGGTTAGATACTAGATTAAATTAGTTTTAGTATCAAACTTTAATTCGCTTAGCATATCTTGAGGGAACATAGTCTAAATAGATCAACCTAGTCTCCGTGAGATCGACCTTGATTAGCTGTAATGCCACCATACGCTTGCGGGCCTATCAATGACCCTCACCCTTTTACATTGAGTTAGAAGACCCCATACAGGTTTAATAGCCAAAAGTTCTCCATTAGAGAATTTTATTACAACACTGTGTTGCTTCTTTTACATTCATTTCATAATGCTATAGTTAAATACGTTATTTCCATGTTCATATCATCACGTGTAATCATCCCTTTTCACCTCAACTAAATAGGTTGTTTGTATTCTCCTATTAGTTTTTGCATTCATTCTTAAATGCTTCTTGTTAGAAAGGTTGTTTGCATTATTTTATCATTTTCTACACTCATTTTAAAATGCTTCGGCTAGATAAGTTAGTTTGAATTCATACTTCCTCTAATACACTAGGGGCTAGCTAAGAAATTGCATATATCCTACATGAGATGACATCCTTTACCCTTCACACAGCTTAGAGGTGGCAAAAGTGGAGGATTCTATAGACATATAAATGTGTCCTTTGATTATAAACTGAACACATATTGCATGATACATGCACTGATGGTCCAACGATGATACTTACTCAACTCACTAGTGGTAAAACTACTTTGTTTTAGCCTTCCTAAGGATCCTAGTCCCTATAAAAATGGTTTCCCAAATAATGATTTCGTAAAAACATTTCAAAACGTTTGTAAAAATGTCAAATAAGGGCTAAACTAGCCCATTTTGTGAGGATTTAGCAACTAAGGTCATTTCCCACCTCATTTAAGACTCCTCTTTATGCTCAAAAGGTATTCAATTCTACATCATCATATTTAGCATTGAAAGGACATTCCAGCGACACATTATAAGCTAAGATATGGTAAGCAATGAAGGAGATCTGTATCAGATAGTGTTACATGTGTAGAAACTCATACCTCTTACTATTGAGGCCAAAATTGTCCGCATGCTTACCCAATGGACTTAAAATCTATTCATTATAAAATAAACTCAATGGAGAAGAGTTGACCGAATTGTAGGTCATACAAGGAGGTTGTCGCCTAAGTAACATGACTGGAAGAACTACCAAACTGAGCGGCATGCCACTAGACCCTAGGAGCAGAGCCCTTTTTTTGCAGTCATTTCCACAAGGTAGAAATTTCATCATCACTTAGGCCTAGTACCATTAGCCTTATGCTAGAGGGGCTAGTGGTAAGCTACTAGCCCTAGTCATGTGCAGATAGTCTATTGTAGTTGGAATATTCCTATCATCATTTTCTAGTCTATTTTGTAGAATATAGTTGTTGCTAAGTATACAAACCCTACAACATTCACACAACCCCTTTCCACTATAAAAGGGTCCTCTCCTTCTCGTTTAAAGGACACACACATATAACAAGACCCACTAACACACATTCACTTCCTCTCTTCTCTTCTCCTTTGCTCGAAAGAGTGCCCTTCCGTTAGCATTTTCTTCTCTCTCTTTGCTTTCTCTCACTCTATGCCCCGAAACAGAAGGATCTTCCTCTAGGAAATTCTCTTTGCTAAGAGGAAGATCCTTCCTTTAGTGAGTCAATCTTTCTGGTTTTCCCAACAAAATGTTTCCAAAATAATTTCATAAAATACAAAATGTCCTTTCTGCCCCTTTTACAAAAATCCTTTTTGGGGTTCACTTCAAACCACCCAAACACTTGGTTTTAAGAACCAAAGAGGCCCTGAATTCAGACATTGTCAAACTAGATTGAGCGGAGTCCTAAAGGCTAAACGAAGACAACAAAGTTATCTTTATTTGCTTTTTAATTATTAATTTTGATTATCATGTTCTTATTTGATCCACCTTAATTGTGTTTTATTTTTTACATGTTGAACTGTAAAACTCTGTATAAATCACAATGGTCATCTAAATTGATTACTTTCTTTTAGAACTTTCTTATCATGTAAAAATAATCAAATCTAAGACATCTCATAAAGTTCATATGTTTTATGTATTAAATCGGCGCAAGATCAACAATTATATGAAACTTAACAATTGTAGGTAATTACTTAAATTTTATTATCCACTTGTTTAAACCTAGTACAAGTCATGTCAAATAGGTGATGTCAATGGGCAGATTTAAGTCCCTACCATCAGTGATACCTTCCCCTCTAGACCCTACTATTTGCTAGTGTGCTAGAGTTAAGTTAACCCTCATTCGAGATCATAAGAATAATTTTCTAAAATTACTTCCACAATAGGTTTACATGTCTTCCTTAAAATGTGGTGGCATCTCTACTTAATATTGCAAAAACTCAAACTTTTCTCACACAAACCCGAAACAAGAATCACTCACATCCGGGCATGATTGGGACCCTTGGGCTGTAACCCTTTCAACAACAAAACTAAATTGGATCAATTCCACATAATTTCTTATTAGATCAATATAGCACGAATTGTTATACCAAAGTTCTTATCATTCTACAAACATATGGCTATGTATTTTACCCTTAAGCAAGGAATTACCACACGTGATTAGAATAGGCTGATTAAATTATTTATAATTTAAATAACTAATAATCTTACAAATCACTCATTACTCAATCCCTAAGATGCAAGATTAACTTTATGATTTTTGAAATATTAGTTGGTCAAACATTGGAAACAAAGAAAATACATTCGAAAGTTTTCCAAATCAAGGAAGGGCTAATAGTACATTATGCCAAGATGTAGCAACAATCAACCTTGCTAGAAATGGAACTTGTCAACATCAAAGCCCCAAAGTAAGCTCATTGTCCTACTAAATGAGGAATACAACAACTTACACACAAATAAAGCCTAAAAGATCCCTTCTCTAAGCCATGAGACACTAAAAATTAACTAAGTAGCTGTCGAAAAGTAGACGGATGTTAAGGCCCTTCAATAAGCTTGTAGTGTTTGAAAGAAGCTCCAATATAGTATTCCAAATCATCTAAAAGCTACTTCATTTAGCATAACTTTAATAGTCTAGTGGTCCACGCCTGTGAATAGAGGCCTCAACTGAAAAAGAAGAATCCGTAGGACACGATCAAAAAGTGCTCCACTCATATTCTAGGCGTAATTGCACTCTTGAATGATATACCTCAAATCACTACAGGCTTTTTATTGCCTTAAAAGATCACATACAAATTTTAAAATATTTTCCTAAGAGAGCCTTTGCAAATCCTTTCATAACATAGTGTACCCATAAGGCCTAACAAAGGATGCACTTGACCTGAATCAAGTCAATCGGTCTAGGTGCTCTTGAATGGCTAAAAGATTGAAGATGCATGCAACTTGTGTTTTTTATTTTCCTTTAATCATTTTTCTTTTAATTTGCTTAGTTTTAGTTGATTGTAGTGAATTGGGATTGCTGAGTTGGTGTTGGGACAATCCTGTTACCATTCGTACGAGTGCATATGGTACTTAATTAAGCAAGTGAGCTGCTAGCTAATCCTCAGATTGGTGGCTCCTCGTGCGCCGATGTATCTACGCCACTTTATCATGTGTACCTCTAACATGATGCTGGAGGAAATAAGGAAGTGTACTTTTAGGGTGGATTATACAAATCTTTTTATGGCTAGTGACTATGACAAGTTTACTCAGGCACGCTTGATGGGTTCCATTAAGCCGACTGTGAACTTCTTGATCTTTCTGTTGCTTCTCATTTATCTTGTAGTTTTTACTTAATACATTTGTGTACCAGATTTGTGCCATCTGCATGAGGTACTGGTAATGGACCCCAATGTCTAATATGTTGTAGCTCTTAAAGTTAAGCATTTAGAGGTAATTGAAGAGGTTATGGGTGATATCATCCCTGAGGTGCAAAACATATACCCATACCAAACAACGTATGTATTTCTCCCTTTATTAGTCAAACTTTATTCCTCAATATGTGATTTCTCATAAGCCTTCTCTATTTGTAGATTTGATGAGGATGAGAGCTTAAAGATAGCCTGAGTAATAGCTAGGCTGAAAGCAATTATTTGTTGCGTCAAGCAGTGACGTAGCTACTATAAAGGTGATGATGTGGTCGAGTTTTGTTTTAATCCCTTTATATCATTGCTAAATTTTGTTTAAGATTCCCTTTAGGTCTATTTGATTTATTCAATGACAGGGTGCTTCAAGCTATCATCATTGTCATGCCTGTCATGTTAAGAAGGCTTGATACTTTTACAAGTCCTACTGGGTCGTTGTAGATGGTGATGGTAAGTTCATCTTTCAAGACTATAAGATCTTTATTAAACATCCCATCTTCTACGGCCATGATGCCTATTAGATCTAGAAAAACATTGATTTTGATGAAGAAAAACTAGCTGTGATTGTTAATAATTCACATCCATTATGAGTAATGTAAGGTGTTGTGCCTCAATGCTAATATGTTTGAGTTGATTGACTGAGAGTTCACATCACTATCAAAGCACCATATTGAAGAACTCCCTCGAGGTGATGTGATTGTGAGCTTAACATGTTATTATATTTTTTAAATTAGAGGAACATTTGTAATGAGCTATGAGATGCATGATCATAAATATATATTTTCTTGCACTATCTGAGGTAGCTTTTATGACTAATTCCCTTGGTGATTGATTGCCTTTTCTTAGATTTAAAATCAATTGCATTAAATTTGTAATTTGTGTCATTACTTGTTGAATTCAAAATTATTTGACTATGTACAATTCTATAATTGTACAGATAGCTTAAATTATTATATCAGCTTATCTATCATTTGCTTGTAGTTCAGCTATGGTATCTTCCCTTAAAGGCAGTACATTATCAAATATACTGAAATGAGGTAATTGAATATTTCTAATTTAATTAACTAATGTCATTGCTAAACACAAATTGTTCAATCATAAAGAAGCAAGATTATTTTTATAATTTCCATTAAAAACAGCTGCCTGCCCTTTGGAAACATATTTAAAAATTTTTTTAATGCATTCCAATCCTGAATGGGTTAGAATGACTTCATTGAAAAAGTATTGTTGCAGTCAACCTTGCTGAAAGTCACAAATGTTAGTATCAAAGCTTAGAGAGAAGCTTACCTACATTCTCAAATAAAGAATGCAAGGGCTAGCACAATAAATGATGGCTAAAGGAGCTCATGTCTAAGGCATAAGAAGCCAAGATAAATCTACACAACTATCGATAAAATGGACGTCAGTCAAGAAACTTGAACTAGCCTGTAACCATTAAAGTGAATCATTAATTGAACATTCCACTAGAATCTAACTGGTACCTTCTTTAGTGCCCTCCAATGGTCTTATTCTCATTCCCTTTAAATAAAGACCGTGCCAGGGAAGAAGATTACGTAACACACAAATAAATAGAGCTTGATTATCATAAAAAGTGTTATTGTACTCTCAAGTGAACAATTCAAAAATCATTGTAATCCTTGTGTACATATTAGAGACTCTTTGAGTCGTAAGAAGGTCTACTGAATCCTACTTATTATGAGTAAGGTGGTTGATTGGGAGAGTCATAGTTACTAAGTGTAGACTTATAAGAAATCACTTCAAGAGGTTCTTGAAGGGTGTGTCGTTCTCAAGGTCGCTAGCGAGTGCTTGGTTGTTTGGTCTCAAAGCAAATTAATACAAGCTAGTTGAATCTTAATGAGGAGCCCTTAGGCAAAAACATGGCCCAATAGGAGCAGAGAAGCTTATTAAGCAATGGGCACTGTGTGCTTTGCTATTTCATTTTGCTATTAATAATACTCAACTTCCCCTTGATTAACAATTCCAAAATACTCAAAGAGATCAACACCAAATCAAGAACATAACTAGTATTTGCATAAATTCAAAATCAAAATAATAAAAGATAATCAAAATTACAAAACATGAATCCAAAGATAATGAGAAAAGAGAAGAGAAGAGAAGAGAAGAGAAGGAATTGCTCAGCCAATTAACAAGCTTGAATACGTCGATTGGAAATCCGACATAGAACTCTTGTAAATCTTCACTTCAATTCTCTCTCTCTTCCTCTAATCTACCTAAAATCCTAATCTAGGTATAATAGTATGGAGTATGGAGATGGAATGATGGGTGTTGAAATGAGGTTGAAAACATCCTTTTCATAGCAAGACTGCCTCGAAGTCGAACAGTCGCAAGAAAACAAATAGCCTCGGGGGAAAACAAGGCCACCACGAACCATGGGCACCACCACGGGCCATCCGCGATTAGCTCTAACTTAACGTTCTTTGGTTCTTTCTTCCTTTCATGCACATAGGGACTTAGGGGTGTTCGCGGGGAGTCAAGCTACTCTAATTTATGGTAAAATTTTGGGTTAAATGGTCCAAAAACCTGCAAAGCACAGAAAAGAACCATACCCGAGCGTAAAATTGAAAAAGAAATGCATAATATACCATAAAACACATAATTCTCTCTAAAATGCTACAAAATGACTTCAAAATAGAGACAAGCAAACACTATATAAAACTGATTAGCGGAGATGCATCTAGGACTCAAAACAGAACAACCTCCTCAAAATAAGCAATAGATAGCACATCAGCAGCATAACAATCAATTGTAACCCCAAATAGTGCGCAAGACATTTCAAAATTAGGAGGAGAAGAAGGTCTTCAAAAAAGTATGAGACCACAAGCTCGATAGCAAACTTGATCAACCCCAAAGAACCACAAAGCACATCGTGCAAGCACATGAGACTGTAGAGCTAAATAGACTTGTAGAACCTCACTTTCGGGAAATGTGAATCACTCCTACTCATGTGCTTGAAATATAGCATGGGTTTACTCAAGACTCATTCCAAAGATACAATCTACCATAGGCTTGAAAAGACTCTCAAGTTCTCCACCATTAAAAATGCAATATGCACAAGACAAGCAAGAGGACTTCACTTGTGTTATAGTGTGGGCTAGAAGGGTTAAAGGAAAGGAGTTGACTAATAAATTTAGGCAATGTGAAGCTATTTAGCCAAGTGACTAGAGAGCAACCAAGCAAAGTGACCACTGCTGCAAATGCACGAGTGGTCGTAGTATAGATAAAAGATATCATTCCTCAAGGACTAAAATAATCTATCGAGCCTAGTCTTGTCAAAATATGCTAACCAAAACTTTATTTCAAGTGGTTTCGATTGACTACTGCAAATGAACTTGTCTAATCAATGAACTTGTCTAAATCAATAAGAGAAAAAATGTCTAGGAATTTTATGGAAGTGAATTGGATCAAAATTAATGAACATGTGCTATTCTCTAATTGGTCAATTTCGAGGAATTATAATCTTGTCTAGAAACTTGATCTATTCTTTCGAAATCAATTAAATTTGCCTAAACTAAGTAAATGCCGTTCTTTCAAACTAATTTGACTTAATCCAAGTTCAAAGTCTTTGATTACTTACTAGCCCTCCTAACATATAAATCTCTCTTTCGAGACGAAGTTATACTAAGTCTATTCAAGCAGTCTGACAACCAAATACCATCTTTTGAATGTTCACTCGATTGCTTCAAGTGTGCAAGTAAATTTTAGCCAAAAATCAGCTCATAACATATCAAACACTTGATAGAACGAAATCAAACCAATCATGAAAATAAGCACAATTGAATAAACTAAAACATGATCCAGTACACTTCCGAAAACTACTAAATTCGTAGACTAAGAAACTATACAGACATGATAAAAGATAAACAAACAAACCAAAGATCGGCGAAATCTGAGCAGAAGGGGCTCGACTGAGATGACCTTCACCAAGGGCTTCAGATTCGCCTCAGGATCAAAATTATCACACTTAGAACTCACACAAAAGCAAAAACAAAACTAAGCAAAGAATAAAATTTGAGAGAAAATAAACTAAACTAATCTTCACTAGGCTAACTCTAATTTGCTTTGCTTGCTATGGATTGCTCTCTTTCGCTGCTGAGCGTGGCTATTTATAAGAAATTCAAGTTGACCTCAGCCACATAGCTGAGGGAAAACAAAGAGGCAGCAGTTATAAGCCTACCATGGTCCGACCGTGGTCTGTGCTCGAATTGGTTTCTTGTTCTTTCCTTGCTCCATGGACCTAGCAACTCATGGATGACAGTGGAGAAGGTCAAAGCACAGCCATTAAAAGGGAAATGTTGGGTAAAAAGGCTAAAAATCCTGTAAAACACATAAAACAACTACATCTAGGCATAAATCAAGAATAGAATAGTAAACAACATCACTAAGCACAAAATTCTCCTAAAAACGAGGCAAAATAGCCCTGAAAAGATGTGCATATTAAGCGCGTATCAAACTCCTCCATGCTTAAACTGTTGCTTGTCCTCAAGCAATGCAAAAACTAAAATGGTACACATAGCCTCCTCAGGATAGATTAAGGTAATATTCAAATGGCAAAGATGATCCAAATAACCCAAAAAGGTACAAAAATCATTAATAAGCAGAATAGAGAATGAACTTTTGAAAACCTTTTAATATACCATAATGTAAAACTTGAACCAATCTTCCCCCAAAGCGTCAGTTTACCTAGAAACAATCTCAATCTTATGTTGAATAGGAGGACCATATCACCTTTTTCAAAATGCTTCGTCACGATATGTTTGTCGTGCCATTTCTTAGTTCGGCCTTTATAAATACGTGAAGTTTCATAAGCCTCCAACCTTAGTTCGTCGAGCTCGTTTAGTTATAGGAAACTTCGTTCTCTAACTGCTTTAAGATCAAAATTGAGTGTCCTTATAGCCTAATAGGCCTTATGTTCCATTCCCACTGGCAAGTGACAAGATTTTCCAAACACTAATCAGTATGGTGTGGTTCCTAGAGGGGTCTTGCAAGCGATTTGGTATGCCCAAAGAGCATCATCAAGCTTTAAGGACCAATCTTTGTGGGATCAATCCACAGTTTTCTCCAATATACTTTTCAATTCTCTATTCGAGAGTTCCACCTACCCACTTGTTTGGGGATGATAAGGCCTAGCAACCTTATGAAATATCCCATATTTTTTTAAAAGTGACTCAAGAGGCTTATTGCAAAAATGTGTGCCGTTGTCACTTAGAAGAGCTCTCAGCGTGCCAAATCATGTAAAAATATTTTTCTTCAGAAATTTAAGGACAACTTTGGAATCATTTGTCAGGGATGCAATGGCCACTTAGAAATATAGTCAACCACCACAAGGATGTAAAAGTTATTATGAGAAGGAGGAAAAGGACCCACGAAGTCGATCCCCCACACATCAAACAACTCTACTTAGTATGCCACTTTGAGGCATTTCATGCCTCTTAGAAATGTTCCTTACTTGCTGAAACCTATCATAATTCATGACAAATTTCCTTGTGTCCTTAAAGAGCATGGGCCAATAGAAACATGCTTGAAGTACTTTCACAATGGGTTTATTTGGTCCAAAGTGGCCACCATAGGTTGAAGCATGGAAGTGGCGTAAGACACTACGGACCTCATCTTCAGGCAAGCATCTTTTATAAATGCCATCTCCACATAGCTTGTAAAGGAAAGGTTCTTCCTATACATAGTATTTTGCATCGGTAAAGAACTTCTTTCTTTGTTTGTAGGATAATCCTGGAGGTAACACACTGCACACCTTAAAGTTCACCAAATCAGCATACTATGGAACAGCTTGTTAGGATATAGCTAATAACTGCTCATCGGGGAAAGAATCATCAAAGGGAAGGTCTTCACTAGGAGTGGCCTATGGGCCTAAACGAGATAGATGAATGGCAATCAATCCTGCCTTGTCTTTGATTTCTAAATCAAACTCCTGAAAGATGAGGACTTATTAGATGAGTCAAGGTTTGGAATCAGATTTTTTCATTAAATGTTTCAAAGCGGTGTGATCTGTGAAAACGATGATCTTGGAATTGATCAAATAGGATCAAAATTTTTCCAAGGCAAAGGCAACTGCCAAGAACTCCTTTTCGATCATGGCATAATTCACTTGAGCCTCATCAAGAGTGCAGCTTGCATAGTATATGGTATATGGTTTATTGTCCTTCTGCTGACCTAAAATAGCCCCTACGGCATAGTCATTTACATCGCACATTATTTCAAAAGACAGCTCCCAATCTAGAGCTTGCATTACAGGGGCAGTGATTAATGCCTTTTTTAATATGTGAAAAGCACTCAAGCATTCTCTGGTAAATTCAAAAGGCATATCCTTGATAAGCAAGTGGGTGAGAGGTTTTGCAATCTTTAAGAAATCTTTTACGAACCGTCGGTAAAAACCAACATGTCCGAGAAAACTTCTCACACCTTTTACAGAGGTTGGTGGCGGCAATTTTTCAATCACCTCCACCTTTGCTTTGTCAACTTCAATGCCTCTGTTAGGAACAACATGACCAAGGACAACTCCCTCTTGCACCATGAAATAACATTTCTCCCAATTCAAGACTAAATTCACATCTTCACATCTTTCCAAAACCTTAGATAAGTTATCCAAGCAATGGTCATATGTTGTACCATACACAGAAAGTCATCCATAAAGACTTCCATTATGTCCTCAATAAAATCTAAAAAGATAGCCATCATGCAATGTTGAAATGTGACAGGGGCATTAAGTAACCCAAATGGCGTTCGTCTATAAGCATACGTGCTATACGGACATGTAAAAGTGGTCTTTTCTTGGTCATTTAGGTGGATAGGGATTCGAAAGAATCCCAAATATCCATCTATGTAGCAAAAATATGAATTCTTTGCAATCGTTCAAGCATTTGGTCAACGAAGGTAAGAGAAAAACGGTCTTTATGAGTGACTTTATTCAATTTTCGATAATCAATGCACATACGCCATCCTATAGTAGTTTTAGTAGGGATTAGCTCATTATTCTCATTTTTGACAACAGTCATCCCTCCTTTCTTAGGTACAACATAAACTGGGCTTACTCACGCACAATCTGAGATAGGGTAGATTATGCCCGCTTTAAGTGACTTCAAAATTTCCGTTTTAACCACCTTTTGCATGCTAGGGTTTAATATTCTTTGGTGTTCAATTGACAGCTTGTAGTCATCCTCCATTAAGATCTGATGTATACACAAGGAAGAATGAATCCCTTTTAAGTCATCCAGTGTATCCTATGGCTCTACGATGCTTCCTAAGCACTCTAAGCAAAGAGTCAACCTGGGTAGCGTTTAAATTTACATTCATAATCACAGGACATATAGATTTTAGTCCAATAAATTCATACCTTAGTGATAAAGAAGAGGCTTTAACTCTACCTCAGGAGCTTTTGCCTTATCAGACAAGGGCTAATTTCATCGTGTAATAATTCCACCTTATTAAGGGGAGGCGGAATTGATGGAGAGGCTTCTAATAGTTGAGCACACTTGGCTACTTCGGAATTTTCATCCTCAGTAGTGCTATTATTCAACATCAAGTGCTCAAGTGGATCATTCGAATCAATGTTAAATGCAATTTCCTATATTAAACTGTTAACCATATCAATCTTATTACATTCATCAGAAATAAAAGGAAATTTAGCAGCTCTTAGTAAATTAAATTCCACAAGAACATCACCCACATCAAAAGCTAGTGTACTATTTTTCACATCGATGCAGCACCCCTCGGTGGCCAAGAATGGCTTTCCAAGAATGATTGGGGTCCATGTATCCTCTTCCAGTTCCAGAATCACAAACTCTACTGGTACGTACAAATCCCCCATTTTTATTGGGACATACTCCAAAATGTCCATATAGTATTTTACAAAACGGTCTACTAATTATAAGGAGATGGTAGTTGGTCTTAACTCTCCTAATTTTAATTTTTCACATAGAAAAAGGGGCATCAAGCTTACACTTAACCCTAAACCTCACAAAGCATGGTTTATAGGCACATTCCCTATCAGGCAGGGAATTAAAAAACTATCGGGATCCTTTAACTTAGCTGGAAGCTTATTTTGAATTACGACACTGCACTCTTCAGTCAAGGCTACAGTCTCATTTTCTTCTAGCTTTCTTTCATTAGACAGAAATTCTTTTAGAAATTTAGCATATGAAGGCATTTGGGTCAAGGCTTTAGTAAACGGTATGTTTATACAGAGTTTCTTAAGTACGTCTAAAAATTTTCTAATTTGCCTATCAAGTTTTGCCTCAGCCATCCTTTGAGGAAATGGTAAAAGTGGTGTGTAGGGCTTTGAAGAAATGGTCTTAGGGTCCTTAGAAACCTCATCAGGCTTATGCACGACATCATCAACTACTTCCTTAGAAGGTGAAGATATTTCTTTCACAACATTCTCAACAGGCTCATTCCTATCTTTTGAAGATTCATCGCTGGTAATTTTCTTAGGTGCCTCTTGTTGTTTTTCCCCTTGTAGAAACATTGCATTACATTGCTCCCTTGGGTTAAGCTCAGGTTTACTAGGTAGTCTATCTAATGGTGTAGATGAAAAAGTGGCTTTTTGGGCAATATGGGTTTCTAACATCATATTATGAGTTGTAAGCACATCAACCTTAGAGGCTAATTGCTTAATATACTCATCCTGTTTCTGTTGTGCCATAAGCATGTTTTCCATCATTACTTTCAAATTGGACTTTTGGGACATTTGAGAAGGGAACGAGGGTCTTTAAAAACCAGGGGGGGCTTTAGCATTCATAGGGGGTATGTTCATAGTGTTTGGATTTGATCTATAAGAAAGATTCAGATGATTCTTTCAACTCGGATTATAGGTATTAGAGTAAGGGTCATTGGTCGATATCGGGTTGAAGTTTTGAATATAATTAACTTCATCAGGATTTTGGGTAAAAGTACTCCCAACTTGACAATTCAGAGGAGAAATATGCTCAATTGAACCACAAATTTCACTAGGGGAAGGGGCACTTGAGTTCACATCATTAACATTCATTTGGTCCAGTCTTTTAGTCATGACATCTATTTTAGCAAAAAGTAAGGTAATTGCATGAACTTCAAGCTTACCTCCAACCCGCTTGGGTTGGGCTCGTTTAGTGGACCATTAAAAGTTATGAAGCGTCATCTCCTCGATAAGGTTATGGGCTTCATCCTTGATCTTGATCATTAGAGTTCCTCCTGCCACCGTATCAATAGTCGACCTCATAGCTTAGGCCACACCATTATAAAGGGCTTGGATAATCATCTAGCACTGATGACCATGATGGGGGCACAAACGCAGTAGATCTTTAAAATGCTCCTAGGCTTCATAGAGCGTCTCATCCTCTTTTTGCAGAAAGTTGGTGATTTGATTTCTCAGGCTCAATGTCTTGCTCGGAGGGAAGAATTTGGTGAGGAAAGATTTTGTTGACTTGTCCAAGCGGTTATGCAATCAGACAGCAAAGAGTGCAACCAAGCCCTCACCTTATCCCTCAATGAGAAAGGGAATAGGCGCAGGCGAATCGCATCACTAGAGACTCCATTTAACTTTAGTGTATTGCACACCTCTAAAAATACCGAGAGGTATAGATTCGGGTCTTCTAAAGGAGTTATGCCGAATTGAGATTGTTGCACCATGGGAATAACCGCTAGCTTGAGCGGGAAGTTATTGGCATCCACAGCAAGCCGAGCTATGCTTGAGGCGATCCCTTGGACTCTGAGAATAACGAAATCTCGATGGGTCCTTCTTTCTTCACCCGCTATGTTTGGATTCCTTCTTACCTCGCGCCTTTGCTCTTCGATCCTTTGCTTTTTCTTCCTTAAGCAAAAAGTCCTCTTAATCTCTAGATCAGACTTGCACAAAATCAGACTTCACATGAGCTAGGAAAAATTTCTGCAAGCATTTTCACCAACACTACCAGCGCAATTAAACAAGAAAAAGAAAAATAGCAAGAAAACAAAACAAAACAAAACAAAACAATACAATAAAATGCTTAGGCATGTTCGTGAGACAATACTCAATAGTTAGCAATTTAGTCCCCAGCAACAGTGCCAAAAACTTAACCACTGCCACAATCGCATGGGTAATCGTAGTATAGATAAAAGATATTGGTCCCCAGGGACTAAAGCAATCTATCGAGCCTAGTCTTGTCAGAATATGCTAAGCAAAACTCTATTTCAAGTGGTTTTGATTAATTACTGCAAATGAACTCGTCTAAATTAATAAGAGAAAAAACATCTAGGAATTTTCGCAGTTATGGAAGAGAATTGGATCAAAATTAATAAACATGTGCTATTCTCCAATTATCAATTCCAAGGAATTGTAATCTTATCTAGAAACTTGATCTATTCTTTCAAAATCAATCAAATTTGCCTAAACTAACCAAACGTCGTTCTTTTAAACTAATTTGACTTAATCCACATTCAAAGTCTTTGATTACTTACTAGCCCTCCTAACATATAAATCTCTCTTTCGAGACGAAGTTATGCTAAGTCTATTCAAGCAGTCCAACAGCCAAATGTCGTCTTTCAAATGTTTACTCGATTGTTCCAAGTGTGCAAGTAACTTTTGGCCAAAACTCAACTCATAACATATCAAACACTTGATAGAACGAAATCAAACCAATCATGAAAATAAGCACAATTAAATAAACTAAAACATAATCCAATACACTTCCAAAAACTTCTAAATTCCTAGACTAAGAAAACTACTCAGACGTAATAAAAGATAAACAAACTAACCAAAGATCGGAGACATCTGAGTGGAAGGGGCTTAACTGAGATGGCCTTCACCAAGCGCTTCAAAACCGCCTCAGGATCAAAACTCTCGCACTCAAAACTCACACAAAAGCAAAAACAAAACTAAGTAAAGGATAAAATTTGAGAGAAAATAAACTAAAGTAATCTTCACTAGGCTAACTCTAACTTGCTTTACTTGTTAAGGATTGCTCTCCTTCACTGCTGAATGTCACTATTTATAGAAATTCAAGTTGATCTTAACCACACAATCGAGGGAAAACGAAGAGACAATAGTTATAAGCCTACCACGGTCTGTGGCATCCACCACGGTTTGACCGTGGTCTGTGTTGGAATCGGTTTCTTACTCTTTTCTTGCTCCACGGGCGTAGCACCTCATGGATGACCATAGGGGAGGTCAATATATAGCCATTAAAGGGCAAATGCTGGGTAAAAAGGCTAAAAATCTTGCAAAACACATAAAATAACTATGCCCAAGCATAAATCGAGAATAAGAGAGTAAACAACATCATTAAGCACAAAAATCTCCTAAAAACGAGGCAAAATAGTCCAAAAAAGATGTACATATTAAGCAATTATCACAAAGCACCAAGCAACTATGAACTTTATCAACTCTCCAAACCCTAACAATTCACTAAACATACCCCAATTAGTCAAGAAGGAAGTGAGCTGACAAAGAAGGGAACTCAAGCTATTTACAAATCCAACGCCAATCACTTTTTTTTTGGGTTAGTTTTTTGTTTTCTTTGTTTTCTTATCTTTTCTCTTTGTTTTTTCAACATGATTTTTTCTTCTTTTTTTTGTTCTTTTATTCTTCTTTGGGAAATGAATTGAAAATTTCAATTATTGAAAAGCATAGGATCATGAACTATCCGCTCACAACCTAATACATATGTACATAACCTAAGCAAGAGTAGAATAAATCCAAATGCTCAATAACATCAATCCCCCAATAAACCAACATACCAAAGCCACCTTAAACTCAATTATCTCCAAAACCACCCACTATAGAGATATGAAGTGATGCTCTATAGACTTGACTTAAAGGTAGAAATACGTGTTTAGCTAAGGGCTAATATGAAAGGATTACAACAAAGATAGATATGAGCTCAAAGGGGCTAGCAAATAGGAAAAACATATAACACAGGGGTAGGCTATTTGGCTATGTGGCTGAAATGTTCAACAACAAAGAGTGCCTCTATCATATCATCAACTATGCATATGCTAATGTGGTTTTGAACAAGAGTGAAGGCAAGTTCTAGAGATGTAACCTGGAATAGTCACACACATGAAAGAAGCATGAAACTAAATATAATGATTAGTCTAAATAAGACTCAAAGTCTCACGGAACATCTACCAAATGACTCCATGTACAAACATTAGTGCCTCCAAGGGGTAACAAAGTTCTCAATCAAGTCAAGGATCAAAATAAGAAATATTCATAAAACCTTCACAAATTTTAGCACGAAAAGGAATTACATATCAAAAGTTACTCAAACTCATAAAAGCCATTTTTGCCTTGCAAAAGCATTATTAGAGTTTATCTCAAACAAATCCACACCATCACTCTATGCAATCTTATATACAAACCTAAATGCAACTAAATGCAACAAACTAGTGCAAACAAAAAAGAAACCAAAATCTACATGCTCTAACTAGTCTGCAAACTGAAAACAAAATAGAAGACATAAAACTACCCTTCTCCCATGCTTGGATAAAGTATTATTATTCAAAGAAAAGAAAGTAAAAGAAGGGAAAGGAAATGAAACATAACAATCTCACTAAGTTAGGTGTTGGATGCATCTAAGCTTAGGCCTCCATCACATCTTCAACACTTTGCTGGCCACATCAAACTCCGTCAATGCATGTAGAAGTTTGTCAAACGCCACAACAGGGGATTAGCAAGCACAACCATGAGAGAGCATTAAAATAATAACATTGAAGAAAGTTAGCACTCTCCTCATCAAACCAAATACAATAGAAAAATTAAAAGAGAAATCAAACAAAGTATTCCACATGATATTTCTAGGTACATCCACCAGGTACATGAAATATGGGCCAAGGGATACATTATACCCACCAAAGTAACCTAAGGATATAAAATTATCAACATTCCCACCAAGCATACTAAACATGTTATCCTTATAGCACAAATCATTATTAGCATCATAAATCATAGGATTATCAATGGGCACGTCCATATAATACTCAGGGCAGAGAGAGGGTGTAAATACATAGGTGAAACGTGGGAATGATCAAGAGGATCGTGGAGAACAATATTACCAAAACCAAGGCTAGGAGACTCCTTGTGCACAAACACATCACGTTACCTCTCCAAAGGAGTCTCAACTATATCATGCACCTCCTCTAAAGTATCTTCTAACTCAAAACATATATCAACAACACTAAACCTAGCAACTATCCCAAAAGGCTTATCCGCCTCGAGCACCATACACTAGGTAAAGGAAACACTACTAGAATTTAGATTTCTAATGACTAAATAATAATGACAATATATAAAATCCATCACTAAATGATACTATTGACAATGAAAATGCTTTTTCATGATCTAAATTTTTATAAATGTTAACCATTTCACGACCACAGGCATGGTCATCGTTATATCTTTTACGAATTCGTCGCAAGCAAAGAAATTTAGATTTCGAATTTGTGACTTCTAATTATCGGGCCATAAATTCTCTAACTATGTCTAAATTCTTTTCTCAAATAAAATTCTCATAGTTCAGATTTATGATATATCTAAATTCTCTTCCCTCTTCCCTTGACGCCGATCTACAGTGCTATCCTTCCGAATACTCTAATCCAACTATGCCTTTCTCTTCATTGATCTATGTAACTGTGTTAATCTAAGTCAAAACTTGGATGCATAAAGAAATTATCTCTACTAGGCATTGAATTCCAGGCAAAATGTGCTCATTGAATATGAATTCTACAACCTTGGGCTGAGAATATAGGGAATCGAGTAATTGTAGGGTATGGTTGAGAAAATCTAATTATGGAAAAGATAAATCTAGCCATAAATCGCCCATTCAGGATGATGGTAACCTTTTTCCCCTCTTTGAATTTGATAGTTGCATCCTATAATAGAAACTAAGGTTTTGATTATTGAAACCCTAATTTGCGGCAGAGGTGAGCAAGTTGAACTCAAAGTTTTCTTTTTTCCTTAAAAATTATGATACTGTGTAATGTTAATTATTATATTCATTGTTCATAAATCTTGACTCATGGTTACCAACTCACCATGAACATTAGCATATCATGGTTTTGGCTTTTGCGAGATTCTTGTCGAGTTCACTTGAATGGTAAATCAAATTCTAACTAATTGGAATTAGCAGGCTAACTCATCTCTGTGATACCATCTCATTTTACCAGTGGAGGCCTATAGTTGTGTATTTGCCCATAGTGTCGTAAGATTCCTTATCAAATTCTCAGAACTTTCTAATGCTGCATAAGGAAGAGAGTATACCTACTAATGAAAGGTTTTTTTTTTTTTTTTTGGGTTGTAGTGGAAGAGGCATTAACTATACTTGATGAGCTCTAAGCATTAAGTTCAAAAACTTGGCCACCTTCATAAAAAACAATTATCAAGTTAGAATCTTGATTTTGTCCTTCATCTTATCATGTGTTTATTCATAAGCGTACCAAAATTTGCTGAACTGTCATGTAATTGCTTTTATTTATGAATTTCTTTGATATGCTTCTTACATTTTTCCTTTTACTTCTTTTTATCTTTTGTAAATTTCTATAAATTTTGATGAACTGTCACCCATATTCTGTAAAGTTTTCCATCCTCCTGTCATTAATATTCTGTAAATTTTGTCCTTCACCCTATCATATCTTTATTCAAGAACATACCAAAATTTGATGAACTATCCTGTATTCCTTTTTATTTATGAATTTCTGTGATATGCTTCTTACTTTTGCCCTTTGCTTCTTTTTAATTTTTTTAGCTAGGCTTCTTATCAAATATGATTTCAGGGCATTGAAATAAACGTAAGGCCAAAATCAATCTCCCTGCATTAGATGAGTGTTGAATCTTTCTCCCTACACTGAGTGTTGAACAAGTGACTTTCTATTGCATTGAATCCTGAACATTTTGGTCTTACTAGGTTCATGTTATCTAGATACTAATTCCATGTTAAGTAGTGAAAAACAGAAACATCTGGTTTGAGATATGGATTCCAATACTGTAGACGATACTTCTCGGCTAACATGATATTTAGTGTGCTATACACAATCTATGTTTGTCTGTTGCTCGACTGCTGTTACAAGTGTTGTTACCACTGTGTCTACATCTGCAACTACTGTTGTTGCTACTGCGGCTACACTTGTTGTCGCATTTTGGCCTTTCCTAATCACGATTGTCTGTCCCTTATTTCTGGTAAATAACCACATGGGCAAGTTCCTTAAACTTGGAGTTGAACGTTTCTATGTGAATATAATTTATTGATCTCCATGAACTAATTTTCTAATATTTCTCTACTTTTTGTAGATGCTAGAACATGCGAGATGCTTATTAAATATTATTACTTTCCAAGTTCTTATTAAGGTTGATGAACACACTGGATCATTTATCTACTTTATGTTTTAGTCAATATTGCTTGTAGACATTCACTTTGGGAAAAACTTTAAAATTCCTACACTTGTTTTCCAGAATGAATGTCTTCAAGATACTTTTTTTTTTTTTTAATCTACTATTTCTAGCGTATATTTGCAAACTATATTTAATTCAATAAATATACATAAATTTAAGTTCATTGTGACTAGTGCATCCATGTTCTATTAAAATCAATTGTTCATCATATCGTTTAAAATAAATTATGTGAATTATAGTTAGTTACATAATATTAGTGACAAATGAAAAAAATTTGTCATTATTATTGTGCTTATTTAAACAATTTAACGATGAAAAGAATTGTCATTTACATTATGTAAAATGATAACAAACCAGCAAATCTATTGCAATTAATCAATTTTTAAAACATTTTCTTAATAAATTTTTAAGTTATTATGAATATTTTGGATGTTATTGATATGTTGTTCATCGTTATTTAATCAACAAATAACGATACACATTGTTTCATCATTAGTTATAATAACGATCAAATTTTTTAAGTTATCGTTAGAACTATTAACGGGACTAATAACGACAAACGATGACCAACATCTTTTTGGACGTTAGAACTTTTAATGACAATAAATTATGCTTTCAACGAGCAGTTTTTTCATCGTTAGAAACCTCTTTTCTAGTAGTGAAAGGATGAATCATGTAAGGTCACGACAACATCAGTAATATCTCAGGGTAATACAAAGTGAAGTTGAGCATAGCATGCATAATAAGGACACGAAATAGTAGCATGGTCAGAAAAATTACACAAGTCACACCAAAACAGGGCATAATAAGATCTAGAGTAGAACGCACAAGGATCAAGGAACAACTAGCCAGAAACACAACTAGCCTTTTCCAATTCAAATGAATCCCAAGCAATCCACTCAAGCAAGTGCCATATCTCATCAACATTTTTACCATGAAAACCCCAATACTCTAAAACAGCATAGGTTCCTCATCAACAATCTCCAAAATTTCCGGTTTACCAACACAATAATAACATTAAGTAAGAAAAGCATGCAAAGAAGCAAACTACTTCTAAAATAATTCATGCTCGAATTGGGGAAAACTGAAAATGGCCATGATTTTTTTTTCCTTCAAATTTGTTTTATTTTTAAAATTTTTAAATTCTTTTTGGTTTTTTTCTAAGAAAAAAACAAAATGCTTAGTCAAACCTATTGAGAAAAATCCAATATTTGACACTAGCTCTTGGCAACATCGCCAAAAACTTGATAGGGCCGCAAGCGCATGGTAACATCGTAGCAAATCGAGGTCGTCTCTCGCAAGGACTACGTTGATCTATTGAGCTCTATCCCCTCAAAAGAAAATTAAATTTTAAGATTTGAACAAAACTAATCTATTATCTAATCTAACGAATAAATAATCAAAGAATTACACAAAACTAGCAATCTCTTAATTCATGTATCAATCAAGCACTTCTTCCTCAATAGATTATATTAAAACTGACAATCAAAGAATCACAACCCTCTTTCAAAGTGAAGTGAAATTCCTAAATCTAACCAATTACCATTTCCTAAGGACTCCCAATTTGTTTAGGTTTGTTAAGCATGCGATCATTATATTCGTGATTTCTCAATCGGTGCGACTTTCTCAAGACTCCATACAATCAAGTCAAATCCTAGGGTTCTAGTATCGAATTTCACCTTTCAGTTCTTCATCCAATACCCAAAACATGCAAGAAAGTGACCAAGTTTTTCACAAGACAATAAACTTCTAGGATCCAATAAAACAATCCAACAATTCTAAATACCAGAAGGGATTAACACCAAATCTAGAACATAAATGGTATTTACATAAATCCAAAATCAAAACAATAAAAAGATAATCAAAATTACAAAACATAAATCCAAAGACAATGAGAAAAGAGAAGAGAATAGAAGAGAACAGAAGATAGAAGAAATGCCCAGCTAATTAACGTGCTTAAATTCATTAATTACAAACCCAGCACAGAATCCTTGCAAATCTTCACTTCAATTCTCTCTCTCTTCCTATAATCTATCTAAATTCCTAATCTAGGTAGAATAGAATGGAGTATGGAAATGGAATAATGGGCATTTAAAGGAGGTTGAAAACATTCTTTTTATAGCAAAACCACCTAGAAGTCGTACAATCACGAGAAAACAAATAGCCTCGGGGGAAATGAGGTCACCACATACCATAGGTACCACCACAGACCATCTGTGGTTAGCTTTGGCTTGGCATTCTTTGGTTCTTTATTCCTTTCACAGGCATAGTGACTTGGGAGTGTCCGTAGGGAGTCAAGCTACACTCGTTTAGGTTCAAATTTGTTGTAAAATGATCCAAAAACCTACAAAACACAAAAACGAACCATACCCAAGCATAAAATCAAAAAAAGACTACATAATATATCATAAAACACACAATTCTCCCTAAAAATGGTACAAATGACCTCAAAATAGAGTGCACTGTAAGAACTTATCAACTAGCAACTGGTATGAGAGCTTATCTCACTTCTTGTGACTTTAAGTGTCAAGTGAGTAAAGATTGATGTGTTCCTTAGGAATAATCGAGATCAATCAAGGTAGATCTATGTCTAGGCCTTCTTTGTTCTGTGGACATAACTTTGCTTATTCAAAGGAATTGTTATAAAATTTGGGTAATGGATTAAGATTATCAGCAATATTTTGAAGGGCTCTAAGTTAAATAGCATACACTGTTAGTGCTAAAGTGTTTTAAAAGCCAATTGACCAGTATATCCCTAAAGAACACAAGAAAGCATAGAAAACAACGAGGCACTTAATGTTTCATATTATGCTTTAGATGCTAATGACCCTATCAACGTACTTGCCTGTGAAATAGCTAAAGAAGTGTTATAATACCTTTGGTAACCACCTATGAAGGAATGAACCAAGTTAGAGAATCCAATATAAGCATCTATGTACGTTAATGTGAGCTTCTAAGATGCTTTCAAATGAAGGTGTTGTGGAGATACACATCAAATTCACTTACATCATCAACCACCTTATGTCTCCTGAAAACGTTTACGTAAATGAAGAGGTGGTGAAGAAGCCACTAGAAACTGTCCCAAGAAATAAGTGGAAAGCCAAGATCACTTCCTTTGAAGACACATAGAACTATAAGACCATGAAACTGAAGGATTTAGTAGGAAAACCTCTTTCCTATCGGGTCCATCTCCATGGAACCAAATAAGAAACCACAAGTAAAGGGATAGCCTTGAAAGCTACCATTGAAGACCCTAAAACTTTAAATGTTTATTATTTAAACAATCTAAAATTGACATAGTCATGCTAGTAAGAGGCTTCCGTAGAATGCTAAAAATGAACTTGGACTTTAAGAAGCTTTATATAGGGTCATCCACAAACAACAACAAAGGTATAACATTCTCATCTCAAAGCCTTAGTTCTAACTCTATTGTTTGCTCAAAACTATGATAAGCTAAGGCACATGATGAAGGGTTGCCCATTCTTGAAGAAGAGAGTTGAATAGAAGAAACTCAAAGGAAAAGGCAAAAGGGCTTTGATGGTTGTATGAAGTGACAGTGACTCCAATAAAGGATGGTAAATTAGCAAAAATTATTTCATTGAACATGATAAGGAAAATGGAGAAAAAGCTAAATTCTTAGGGCACTGTAAATCACTTTTCTCTGAATTGTCAATAGATTATTTGTTGGAAATTATCATGCAGGGTGCGAATGCTAAAGAATAATATATTTCTAATGTCACATCCCTCAGTAAAGAAATTACTCTGTCAAAATATGAAAAAGAAAGTTTACGAAATAAATATGCTTCTTATTTCAAAAAATACAATTTTATGAAAGATGATAACAAATAGTTTTTGGAAATTTGTGATGAATTTGATCAAAACTGGAATGAATGTGAAAAATACGCCGATACTCTCAAAGAAGAACTACATAAGCGAAAAATAAAGATAACCATTACTTTGAAGTTTAATTCTATCTAACTTAATGAGCTTAATGTGACAAAAAAGAGAATAAGATGCCAGAAGCTTTGTGTAATGATATTTAAAAATGTCTTTCAGAAGTCACAAAGAGGCAAGAAAGCTTAGATAGATTGCTTGGATTTAGTGTGTCTCCTTTAACAAAGAAGGTATTGGGTATCATGCCTATAATAAGAGGAATCATACTAAACTTCTTTGGCAAGAGAAGTCTAATGCACTTTGCAAAGAATTCCCAAAAACTCTCTTATTGTGCAAAGTTAAGGAAGGGATACGAAAGTAACCCTAATCAGAGATTGTGGTAGAGAAAATTTATGCATCTTTAGAATCATAATGGTGGTAGTCCCATAATTGTTCTAGTTTTGGTACCTAAGGTTACCGTGCTATAGAATATGTAACAAATCCTGCACCTACATTTCCTATCAAGACAAGCAGAAAGATTTAATATCATTTTTCTAGATGTTCTTCAAGTCAAACACTGATGTATGTATCTTGATATTCAAGGAATATGATAAACACCAAGGGGCAAGAGATCATGATATGCTTTATTTGAAAATTCATTCAAAGATTATTGAACTAAGGGGTGTAGAAGTGTTAATTCTTCTCTTGTGTTTGAGTCATCTAAGTTTAAGGTAGATATATTCTTCCCCTTCCTAATGGTTCTCTCAGCCTATGTTTCACTCATGTAGATTGTAACATCCCGGGTTTTTAATTTCATTTTTTCATTACTAATCCTTATCCTACGTGGCAGTGAAACCTGAATTAGGGTGTTACCGTCGTATTTCCTTCTTAGAAATACCAGGCTAGATATCGAGAACAATTAATACAACATTCCTTAATAACACTTCAACTTTAATAAAGGGTTTAATCTTTGATGTCACAACTCATTTAAAATAATTGTTAACCATGTCTTTATTCTAAGAAAACTATTAAGCTTGCATCTTTTTCAACTCAGGCGTCAGGGCCTTGCTCTACTTTCAGTCCCCCAGTCCCATGCACAACTAACTCACCTGAAAATTAAACATTTTACAAAAGTGAGATAAACTCAGTAAACAATCACTCCTAACAGTCAACTACACACATAAATTCATTTTGAAAACATTTTAAGGGGTACGGGAAACAACAAGACTTCCAAGGCACACTTCTCATTAACATAATCTTCCATGGTGACCAGATCTCAGTGATGTACATTTATAATCTATAATCCAAATCACGACAGTTAGATTTAGGGTGAGCGACCCCACTGGGTCTTGTGGCCTGTGCTTGGGTTCAACGCAGCCGCTTAACTCGATCCTGGTCTACCGCTTACGATGGTGGTTACTACTTAACCCCTTTTGTGGCCTACCATCACCGAGGATGGTTACCGCTAACCTGGCCCACGTCCCAGTAGGGCATGTGGCCGCTCACATGCATGCACTAGTTTCCTGGGGAAGGCTAATGGCCTTCAATCAACATGGCCAGATTAAATCTCACACAACTCAGCCTTTACAGTTACTGTTACCCTTTTCTTTATTAAAGGTCGATTTAACATGAAAGGTTCATTCGGTCTCAACTCATTTTCCCAAGGTCATCACCACAGCAATTAATCTTGAATTTCCAACACAACATTACCAAGTTGAAATTCCTTAACATATCACATCATGCAGATTCTACTACACAGCCATATTCAATTAACTCATGCTATTTTTTTCATTAAATCAGTAATAGGGTAATTCTTGCAATGTTCAGAGCATGCATGATTTCAAACAACTTGGGGAAGAGTTAGGGTATGATTGTTACCTGGATACCGTACAAAGTTACGGGCTCGGTTACTAGTTTGAATTTACTACTCCGCACCTAGGACAACACATAGCCCACACTCAGTCCAACTTAAATAAATTACACCCCTAGCCTTTGTCTTTCTTCCAAAATTATTGTTATTTTTTTTCTATTACTTTACTCCTACTTTTAGGGCCCCCAATCTGAAGCCCAACCAAGATCTAGATTCGACTAGAATCTGGGTCCCCTTCCAAAACTCATAACTTCTGCCCCTAATGTCCAAATTCCGATTTCTAGCCCAATACAGAAAGTGTAGTATGTCCTCTATACTTATCATATTATAGGTTTTGCCCAGTTCTAGCCTGAACGAGGTCATTTTCTCATTTCTTTTACCGTTATTACTAACTGTTTTAGGCTAAACAGTCCATGGTAAATTGACCATAACTTGGGCCACATTACTCCAATTCGCTTGATTCAAAATCGAGATTATGCAGCACATCCCGACACATCCACGCTATCATAATTTTTGGCAAACGGACCCGTCCTGGGTAAATTTCTAAAGTTAACGCCAGTGCAGCCCTCTTCTCACACCAGTAGGTTCTGCCCTAATTTCCTATCTCGCCTTTCTAACCCCATAATGTTAACACTTGAAATCCAAAATTCAACTTCTTGCCCTTTACAGAAATATAAGCTTGTCTACTACAACTTTCATGTTTAGTGATTTCGCTATTTCCCGCTGTAGTTAGGTTAAAAGTCCTAAAACATGCGAACTATCCCTGACAATCCCAGTTTTGATAGTCTCTGGTAAACAGGCCCTAACTCATTCCCTATAAGTTGAAATCCCATGATTCAAAAGGCGTAGCACCGAGGATGCCTTGGTCCACCTACACTCCAATTTTCACGAATTTTAGACGAGTAGGTCAGCGAAAATAAATTTTTAAAGATCTATTAATTTTCTGCACCTAACCAGTGGCATGTTCTTACCAATTTCAAACCCCAAATTCGATCTTTTCAGCTCAATATCCATGTTGCTAATTCTCGTGACAACCCAACGTGAAATCGAATGACCCTTCCCTTAACCCAAGTCGTCTAAGTCAAGAAAAGTCTAAAATTGTTATCAAGAATGCAAGAAACCATTGTACACTCACCTTAATTTAAATTCGGGAGAGAAGCGATTTGAATATCAAACTCTTTGTGCTTTAAATTTGAAAAACAAAACATAAATATGAAATTCAATGCTTCATACTCGAAATCTACATAAAACCATGAAATTTTGAAAGAACTATAAAAGTTTTGGAGTGTTCATACATGGGGTGCATGGGGGTGCACCCCATTTACCACCAACGAAGAGGGAATGTGGGGCTAGCTAGTGGGGGTGTGAGGTTGCCGGTGATGGTGTGAGGTGGCCAGTGGTGGTGGTTTGATGGGGACCATCCAACCAAACCTTCCATAACCATTGCCAATGATCCATCCCCTGCTAGGGAGTCCAAGGAGGCCAAAGAAGTTCATGCCTTAGTCAGAAACCACGTGCACAAAGAAGAAAGTGAACTGCCCAGTTCATACCGTTTTTGGCCCAGATTTGTTTCTCTGTTGGAGCAAAATGTAGAAGGGGGAATTTTCTGCACGCACCACCCCCTTGAAGCTTAAGATCTTAGCTTTCCAACAAGACCTTTTGCAAAGCATTTGGAGTTCATTTGGTCAGTCAATCAAGCCAAAACTGAAGATAGTGCACTGCAGGGCACAATCCAGCACAGTCCGAAATAAGGGTCCGATTGGCTGACCTACTCAACTCAACTTTTGTCAAACTTTAGGGCATGAAAGCATCTAAATATTTATCAAACCACGGCCCTAAAGTTGAGCTAAGGGACCGGCTTGTGCTTCTTTTATCGAGCCAAAGAAGGAAGGAAATTCCTTCTAACCGGGTAAAGGGAGTAACCGGCTGCCACCTTATTTTTGGGGTGTACTCTTGTACTTATGGCAGATTCAAGGCCCTAAGCTGCTGTACTAAGGTTATTAGATGCTTGACACCTTAATTTTGAGATTAATTAAGCTAGTGAGGTGTCAAGGTTAGGCTAGATCACTTGTTTATTCAACTTGTACTTGTAATCTAGCCTAGGCTTAGTCATTTAGTAAATTTTCAGCTTGTTTGCAGCCCTTGGCCGAGTGAAGGGAGGTGTTGGGCTATAAATACCCCCTCTCTTCCTTTTGCAAGGGTCTTTTGTCAACTTGAATACAGAACTTGAGCTTTGTCTCTCCCAAATTCCTAGTTCTATATCTTAAGTGTGGCAACTTAAGTGGTGTCTAGGTCTCTTTATCTCAATTAGGTGGTGATTCTGTATCCTAATTGATCTAAGGAGATTACCCAAGTGTTCAACAAGAGTGGCTCCCTGTTGTATTATCTCTTGAAGACACTTGCTCTCCCTTCTAGTTCTTCTTCTCATTCTCTCCTCCCTATGTCCTTCACATCCACGCCCTTAGCAAGTGCAAGGTGAGATACATCAATTGGTATCGGGGCTTTGGCTACCCTCCTGAGCTTGCTTTCACCCACAAGCACATCCCCAAACACTTAGCCACAAACACCCTTAACCACATCTCCGTTTCTCTCCCTTGCACGTTTCCTACCGTGCCACGGACAGTACTTCAGCACGGGTACCCCGTGCCCTTCGGCACGACCGTGCCTTCCCCCCAACACACTCATTTGATTCCAGCAGCCTAGCACGGCCAGACCGTGCCCTTTGCTCACCGACCCGAAACACCACATCTCCTACTCTATTGCAACCATGTCCTCAAGCCTCACACCGGAACAAGTGGCGGAGATTGCCCTTAAGGAGAAGGCAGATTTGGAGGCCAGGGTTAAGTACCTCCAAACTCAACTAGGCCAACTCCTAGAAGAAAAGAGAAGAAGTTTGAGGAACTCTAGAAGCCCCACGGAACAATGGCCTCGGATTGATCCCGAGGAAGAAGAAAGCTACCCTTATGAGTCATCTAGTGAAGAAGGCGAAGGAGGAAGACCATTTCGACCTAGTGGAGGTGGCAATCTGGATTTCAAGGTCGACATACCCAAGTATAAAGGCCACCTAGACCCGAATGCGTTCCTAGATTGGCTTCGAACGGCTGAGAGGGTCTTCGACTACAAGGACATCCCGGATGAGAAAAAGGTAAAACTTGTAGCCCTTAAGCTTCGCAAATATGCTTCAATTTGGTGGGCTAACTTAGTGACCAAAAGGGCAAGGAAGGGAAAAGGGAAAATTCGTACTTGGGCACAAATGAGGGACAAACTAAAGGCCAAATTCCTACCCACCCACTACCTCCATGATAACTACCTTAAATTCCATAACCTCAAACAAGGAACCAAGAGTGTGGAAGAGTATACTAGGGAGTTCGAACAACTCCTCTTGAAATGTGATTTGAGGGAAGATGAGAGTCAAACTCTTGTGAGGTATTTGAGTGGTTTGGATGATCAAATTGCCAATGTTATTATTGAGCTACCTCCATACTCCTCTCTTAATGAGCTTAGTTCCCTTGCATACAAAGTTGAACAACACCGAAAGGCCAAAGGGAAGGGAATTGTATCCAAGCCTCCTCCTCCTCGGTCTTACCTTTTTCAAAGACCCCCAAAGACAACTCCTAGACCACAAGCTCCACCACCTCCACGGCAAAATCCCTCAAATGCTCAAAACACACTTCATAGAAACCCTCCTAAATCGGAAGATAGAAGGAGGTGTTTTCGCTGTCAAGGGCTAGGGCACATTGCTTCCGAGTGCCCAAACAAAAGAGTTGTCACCTTGGCTGAATTTCAAGCTTCCTTTGAGGGACTTGATGGGGATAATGAAGAAGAGGAGGAACAAGGCTCGAATGAGTCTCTAGAAGAAGTTGAATAAGGTCCGAATGAAGGAGAACTTTTGGTCATTCGAAGGGCCTTAAGTGGCCTAGCTTCCCAAGATGAGCTTGAGCAAATACAAGGTGCACCGTAGGAGGCAAGGTGTGCTCCCTTACCATTGATGGGGGAAGTTGTGCAAATGTGGCCTCACAATCTATGGTGGACAAACTCAAGCTTTCGGTGACTCCCCATCCGAAGCCATACACCATCCAATGGCTCAATCAAAGCAAAGGTTTGCAAATCTCGTCTCGGTGCCTCTTGTCTTTAAGCATTGGGAAGAGTTATAAAGATGAGATTTGGTGCGACATTGTACCAATGGATGCTTGCCATGTCTTGTTGGGCCGCCCTTGGCTCTTTGATAGGAGGGTCATGCATGATGGCCGTATGAATACCTACACCTTCACCAAGGACCACAAAAAGTTCACCCTCACTCCCCTCAAATCACCCACCCCCTCCAAGCCCAAGGAAAACCCACAAATGGATGTCTTTCTCACCACCCTCCTAAAATCCCAAATGCATGAATTTGAACCTTACACAGAATGGATATTGCTAGGCCAAGAACCGACCTTAACCTTGGTATCCAACCATCCCATACTCACCCCCCTCCTACACACCTTCCAACATGTCTTCCCTCAAGAGATACCCCATGGCTTGCCACCCAAACGATCCATCCAACATAAAATTGACCTTGTTCCCGGTTTCACCCTCCCAAACAAACCGGCCTATAGGATGAATCCCCAAGAAACTCAAGAAGTCCAATGTCAAGTTGATGATCTCCTAGCCAAGGGACTAACCCGTGAAAGCCTAAGCCCATGTGCCGTTCCGGCCCTACTTGTGCCCAAGAAAGATGGGAGTATGCGAATGTGTGTTGATAGTAGAGCTATCAACAAGATCACCATCAAGTACTGGTACCCCATTCCAAGGTTGCAGGATTTGCTTGATGAGCTTCATGGAGCCACTATCTTCTCCAAAATCGACCTTAGAAGTGGCTATTACCAAATCCGAATTTTTGAAGGGGATGAATAGAAGACAGCCTTCAAGACCAAGGGAGGCCTATATGAGTGGTTAGTCATGCCATTTGGCTTGACTAATGCACCAAGCACCTTCATGAGAATTATGAATGAGGTGCTTAGGCCGGTCATAGGTAAGTTTGTTGTCGTCTATTTCGATGACATTCTTGTGTATAGCCGGGATGAACAAGAGCATGCAAGCCACCTTCACCAAGTCTTGAGTATTTTGGCCCTATTTGGTAAAAAGCTGTTAGCTGTTAGCTGTTAGCTGTTTGTATTAGCTGTTAGTTGTTAGTTGTTTGAATTAGCTGTTTATATTAGCTGTTTGAATTAGCTGTTTTTAGAAAAAGTGTTTGGTAAAAATTAGCTGTTTCTAAAAAATATGTTGGTAAAATTTCATTTATGCCCTTATTTATGAATTAGTTTTTACTGAGATGTGTGTAATTTTTCCAAACTTATGGACAATTATGTCATTTCTGCAAAAAACTCTTCTCAAAAGGCTAATGGGAATAGCTTTTTCTAAAAGAGCTTTTTGGAGCCAAATAGCTATTGCAAACAGCTCTTTACCAAACAGCCTTTAGCTATTTAACTTGGTCAAAACAGCCAAAATCCTCCCAAACAGCTATTTTTTTCCAAAAAGCTGTGGTTACCAAACACCCCCTTTAGCTAAAGAAAAGCTCTATGGTAACCTTAAGAAATGTCATTTCTTCACACCCCAAGTCATCTTCTTGGGTTATATAGTTTCGGCTCAAGGCATCCATGTTGATGAAGACAAGGTCAATGCCATCCGTGAGTGGCCTACTCCCACCTCAATACAACAAGTCCGAAGCTTCCATGGTTTGGCCTCCTTCTATAGGAGGTTTGTGAAGGATTTTATCTCAATTATCTCCCCCATGACCGAGGTTATCCAAGCGAAGACCTTTGAGTGGAATGAACAAGCTCACTTGGCATTTGAGGAAATCAAGAGGAGACTTACAAGTGCGCCTATCCTAGCACTACCGAGCTTCTTTAAGGTCTTTGAGGTAGAATGTAATGTATCCGGAGTGGGCATAGGGGCTGTTTTGTCTCAAGAAAAGTGGCCCATTGCATTCTTTAGTGAGAAGTTGAATGAAGCCAAGAGGAAGTACTCCACCTATGATGAAGAGTTCTATGCAATAGTCTGAGCTTTGGAACATTGGAGACACTACCTAGTGGGGGCCGAATTCATCTTACATTCGGACTATGAAGCCCTTAAATTCATTCAAGGGCAATATAAGCTCAATCCCCGCCATGCTAAGTGGGTTGAGTACCTCCAAGCATTCAACTTCATGATACATCACAAGGCCGGCCAGTTGAACAAGGGAGCGGATGCACTCTTAAGGAGATACTTTCTCCTTTCGGTCCGAGAATCCAAGGTACTTGGGTTTGGAATCGTCAAAGGGATGTACACCAATGATGAGGACTTCAAAGAGATCTATGTCAAATGTGCCAACCATCCCTACGGCCTCTTCCATGTCCTAGAGGGGCTCCTCTTCAAGGGGCCACGGCTTTGCATACCTAAGTGTGGGTTTAGAGAGTTACTAATCCAAGAGCTTCATGGTGGTGCTCTATCCGGTCACTTTGGGGTAGAGAGGACTTGTTCAATGCTCAAAGAGCATTATTATTGGCCGAAGATGGCCAAGGATGTGGAACACTTCATCAAAAGGTGCTCAATTTATCACATGGCTAAGAGCCATGTCCTTCCCCACGGCCTCTACTCTCCTTTGCCCATACCTTTAGCTCCATGGGAAGACATTAGCTTGGACTTCATCACGGGTTTGCCTCGCACTTAAAAAAGCAAGGACTCCATCATGGTGGTGGTGGACCGATTCTCCAAAATGGCCCACTTTATTCCTTGTCACACCACCTATGATGCCTCCCATATAGCCAATCTTTACTTCAAGGAGATTGTGAGACTTCATGGCATCCCCAAGAGCATGGTTTCGAATAGGGACACTAAATTCCTTAGTCATTTTTGGCTCACACTTTGGAGAAAGATAGGGACACACCTCAAGTTTAGTACCACTTGTCACCCCCAAATCGATGGCCAAATCGAGGTGACTAACCGGACTTTGGGGACCTTGCTTAGGGTACTTGTGAAGAAGAACATCAAGGCTTGGGATGAACTTTTACCTCATGCGGAGTTTGCTTTCAATCGGGCACCAAGCAAAGCCACCCACCTCTCCCCCTTCCAAGTGGTCCATGGGTACAACCCAAAAACTCCCTTGGACCTCACTCCCATTCCCACACCTAGTAAGTTTAGTTGGGAGACCGAGAAACGAGCCAAAGAGATCAAAGACCTTCATGCTCAAGTTCGGGAGAGGATTGAGAAGGCTAATGCCCAAGGCATGCATCAACCCAACAAGCACATGAGGGAGGCCCATTTCCAACCGGGGGACTTAGTGTGGATCCACTTGAGGAAGGAAAGGTTTCCAAGCAAATGCAAGTCCAAAATCATGCCGAGATCGGATGGACCCTTTGAGATATTAGAGAAGGTCGGTCCTAATGCCTACAAGGTCAACTTTCCTGGTGAGTATGGGGTCTTCGCCACCTTCAATGTGGCTGACCTCAGTCCATACTTCAAAGAAAATGAAGAAATCCCAAGTTTGAGGCCAAACTCTAACTCACATGGGGAGGATGATGGGGACCATCCAACCAAACCTTCCATAACCATTTCCAATTATCCATCCCCTGCTAGGGAGTCCAAGGAGGCCAAAGAAGTTCATGCCTTAGTCAGAAACCACGTGCACAAAGAAGAAAGTGAACTGCCCAGTTCATATCGTTTCTGGCCTGGTTTTGTTTCTCTGTTGGAGCAAAATGTAAAAGGAGAAATTTCCTGCACGCACCACCTCCTTTAAGCCCAAGATCTTAGCTTTCTAACAAGACCTTTTGCAAAGCATTTGGAGTTCATCTGGTCAGTCAACCAAGCCAAAAACCGAAGACAGTGCACTGCAGGGTGCAATCCAGCACAGTCCGAAATAAAGGTCTGATTGGCTAACCTACTCAAGTCCAACTTTTATCAAACTTTAGGGCATGAAAAGGCATCTAAATATTTATCAAATCATGGCCCTAAAGTTGAGCTAAGGGACCGGCTTGTGCTTCTTTATCCAGCCAAAGAAGAAAGGAAATTCCTTCTAACCGGGTAAAGGGAGTAACCAACTACCACCTTGTCTTTGGGGTGTACTCTTGTACTTATGGCAGATTTAAGGCCCTAAGCTACTGTACTAAGGTTATTAGATGCTTGACACCTGAATTTTGAGATTAATTAAGCTAGTGAGGTGTCAAGGTTAGGCTAGATCACTTGTTTATTCAACTTATACTTGTAATCTAGCCTAGGCTTAGTCATTTAGTAAATTTTCAGCTTGTTTGCAGCCCTTGGCCGAGTGAAGGGAGGTGTTGGGCTATAAATACCCCCTCTCTTCCATTTGCAAGGGTCTTTTGTCAACTTGAATACAAAACTTGAGCTTTGTCTCTCCCAACTTCCTAGTTCTACATCTTAAGTGTGGCAACTTAAGTGGTGTCTAGGTCTCTTTATCTCAATTAGGTGGTGATTCTATATCCTAATTGATCTAAGGAGATTGCCCAAGTGTTCAACAAGAGTGGCTCCCCGTTGGATTATCTCTTGAAGACACTTGCTATCCCTTGTAGTTCTTCTTCTCATTCTCTCATCCCTATCTCCTTCACATCCACGCCCTTAGCAAGTGCAAGGTGAGATACATCATGGTTGGTGACTGGGGATCACAGCGAGAGAAGGAGGGGGGGAGAGAGAGAGAGAGAGAGAGAGAGGGCGAGAGGGGGAGAGAGAGAGAGAGAGAGAGAGAGAGAGAGAGAGAGAGAAGAAAGAGATGGCATGGAAAGGAGGGGATTTAGGGTTTAAGGGCAGGGTAATGGGGGGAATAAAAAGAAAAGGAAAGAAAATAAAGAGGAAAGACAATAAAATATTTTCTAGGGTTTTATCTGGGTGAATTTGGAAGGAAAAAAAAGTTGAATTTTAAAATGATGCAGATAGGAGGGAAAAATAGATGGGAGAAATATATAGTTGAGTTATGAAGCAAAATACACAAATAATTAAATCAAGGAAAAAGAACAAAAATGGCCCAGATGAAAAATAAATAAATTTTGTTGTGTAAAAATTTTTGGAAAAAAAGAAACACAACCGGTGGCGAAAGAGATTTAGATTGACTTGGATTACGAAGGCTGGTCCGTGTCACACAATCCCCTAATTTAATTTTCTGAGGTTTTACATAGATGCTTTTCTCACATCCCTTCCTTGGTTTATATTTGTGAGGTTGGGATAAAGAAACAAATGCTAATGCATGCCTTTGGTATTTATAAGAATCATATCCATCACAACACACATAATAATCACACAACCATTGTCTACCAAGTAAAGTTTGACAAGCATTTAAAGGAAACACCCTATATAAAGCCTCATGTCTAAAGTTGCTCATTAGGAATGAAAATAGAGCTTGTTTAGAGATGTTTACCTCAATTCCCAAATTGGAACAATGGAGAGCATAAGTTTGGGTTTCAGAAATAATAGCTAGCGTAATACGCAAGGTGGGCTCTTGTCCAACTTCTTTCACTTCAAGATCAAAAATGATCTTATTTTCTTCCTTGGCCTCTTCTTGAACCATGATCGGCTCTTCTTTTTCTAAGGACTCTCCTTCATTCCAAAGGATAAAGATCACATCATCTTCACCTTTATTTCTCTTCAGCAGTAATGGGTCTTATTGGGGTTTTTCTTCAAAGAGTTGATCTCAGTAGAATCTTACATCCACGTATGACTTAAGCCAACTCCAATTCTTGATTCTAAGCTTGCCATGAAGTGCTCTCCCCTTCCTGAGGAAATTAAACCAATATTGGGCATAACCTTAGAATTTTTGAGTAGTTATCGTCATATACTTTTCATCAAAGCATCCTTTGGCCTCAAAATAATCTTCAAGTGTTTGAATCCACTTCAAACAGATGGTAGCATCTAAAATAATACAAGCATGAAATGGAGGTCCTTTCATGGCCTTCTTTACTTGTGTCATTTTCTTTCCAAGCTTCCTTACTTGATCTTATATTTCCATGGCACAGGAAATAAAATGGTGAAAATGGTTTGGGCAAAGAAAATTAAGGCTTCCACTGACCGTAGGCAGTATATTATAGGCACTGCACAAGTGATTTTTACAGCTTTTAGGAAGGCATTTCTTAAGAAGTTTACAGTTATGTTTAGGGTAGGGTTTGTGCTTGGGCTTATTTTTTAGGGTTTTTTTTGTGGACAACAAGGATTAACTACAGTGGGTAAATAAGAGTAATTTGGTAAAACCATTGTGTGGATTCTGGGTGTGGATTTGCGGTGAATTGTGATGGTTCTAATTGAATCAATGGAGATGAATATTTTCATTCAACAACCAACCAAAATAACAACTCTAGCTTTGATACCAACTTGATAAGTAATGCTATCGTTCGTATCAGTTTGATGAGAATCAATCCTCAAGTCTTAAGATCTTTAATCACTTAAGAGAACCTACAAAAACAGTGGATGCTCCTTTTTTGATCTAATCTCAAACAATCATGGTGATTGTGAAATTAGAACATAAAAAATGAGATCCTAAAAGGATAAATACTTTCAACCCATTCTCTATCCCAAGGGCATAGACCCACCAAGGAGAAATTATAAAGGAAAGACTCTAAATCACTACTCTAAACTTGAGACAAATATTAATAGATTTTTAAGAGAGGAAAATGCCTCTAGCCATTCAATTCATCCGTTCATCAAAACTATTTGTACATTAAAGGGAATAGCTCTATAAATACATAAAATAAGGAGAATACGCTGATGCATTAGTGCGGCAAGTGGAGTGATGAGAGTTCTATAAAATATCTTAGGAAATAAATGAAAAAAACGAAGATAATGACAAATGCTGTGAGCTATAAATTTCAGGATCACTTCCCCATCTTCTAGGAAGCTTCTAGAGAGTTATACTACACCAATCGGGGTGTTGTAACTTGGAGCCTCTTCCTTGGTGGGAAATGCCAAGTATTACAGTTGCACTCTGTTCAAGTAGAACTAAAACGAGATTGCTCCAAAATTAGATTTTATGCACACTTCTCTTAGTTTTGACCATTTCTCCTTTTAACAAATTCCAATGCAATTTTTTTGCACACCGGACTAAAATACAAATCGTGGGCATTTAAGAAAATTTGGATTTGCATTAATTAGCATCATTAGGCAGGAACCAAACTAAACCCAAATTCATCAAATTTACCGACAAAAACCTTCACTAGGGCATCTCAAGATTTTTCCATTTTAGGGAATTTTAGGCGGTGATGGCGCAGACCGTAGGCAGCCAGATAGACAGAGTTGGACATGCTGGGATAGGGGAGGGACGGGGCAATTGGGCTCTAGCACAGGGGAGCCAACACAAGACTCAAATGGGTAGTGAAGAGATAAGACTTGTAATTTTGGTTGTATAAAAAAATCTTCTCTTTGTTTCCAGATGCATAAGATCATTTTTATTTTCATTTATTTATTTAGCTAATAATCTCCTGGGGTAAGAGTTTGGGGCTAATTTAACTCTTTTATTTTTATTTTCTTGTTGTTGTTCTTTTGCTGTTGTTTTTATGCTTGTGATTCATGTGAAATTTGGTAAATTTACTCACATTAATGAATTTCATCTTTTGCATTTACTTTCTTATATCATTTATTGATATTGTAATCACACTTGCATTATGTGGATAAGCAAATTGTGTATGCATGCGTATTATATGAGCATCGATACCTAGGGGTGTACATTATTCGGTTCAAACCCGGACTGGACCAAACACTAGGTCAGAACAGACTAAACCGATCTGGACCGAGTGCATTCAATCCGGTCCTCGGTCCAAAAAACTACCTTATTTGGTCATCTGTCTGGTCCCGTCCGATCCACCGGTCCACCGGTCCGAACCGAGGACCGGCTATTTTCTAAAATAAAAAAATAAAAAATTATGAAGAGTTTGACTTCTTTTTGATTTTTATTGTTAAAGATAATGTCAACTGCAAACTAATACCCTTTAGAATTAGCAAACGAAATCAATAATAACATGATTGGCCAAAACTAATTGAGTCAATAAGCTTTATTCCAATCATAGTTGAAAATAAATTTGGTCTATTTCGGTCTATTCCGGTTCAGTCCAAATTTTTTCAATTCGGTCCTATTCTTATTCAGTCTGGTCTTCGCTTCGTACTTTTTCTCTCGATCGGTCTTCGATCCAACCCGGTCCAGTCTGGGTTTGGACCAATGAACACTCCTACCCCTATCTCCATAAAGGACTTATTTTAGTTATTCCTCATTCACGAGTTATGAAATGTTTTATATAGAACATACTAAAATTTTAATTTGAGGTCACCTGTCATTTCAACCTGCAATTGCATAGTATATCAACTGCTGAATTGAAATGCAGTGCCAAACTTAATTAAATCAAAGAAAGATTAATCAGAATAATTAGCATATATTAGGGCCGGGCTACTACAATCTTCCCCCTTAAATTAAGTTTCATCCTCGAAACTTGCAAATATGGAAGAAATTGTTAATTTATATTAAATAAGTAGACATACCAATTGCTCATACCCTTTTCCGTTTCCTCATGTGGTTTCAGATAACGTATAGTTAGCCCAAAGAACATGCACTAAAGGGATGCTCTTATTGTAACCTACTAAACTCTATAGTCTAATATTTGTACAGAACACTTCTTACATGCTAATTTCTCAGTAATCCTTTATAGACTCTGTCACCATGGCATGATTTGTACTTAGAACATACTTTCTGTGATATGAAGTATAGAAACACTGTGCACATGCTCTATTTCTGTCAGTAAACCAATCTATAAGCCATTGGCTTTAACTTTAAGACGAGTTCACAGTGCTAAATATACGTAGGCCTCTGTCTTCCCCCTGACATTAGACCTCCTACCACCCTTGACTGGAAGAGCTTTTAAGAACACTTCATGGCATACGAAACTCTAATAATTATGCTCTTAAATCTTCCTTCCATTCATATTATAATCAACACTTAATCCAACTCGCTTCAACACAAGAGACATTGTTTTTGATTCTTATCTTATTAAAAGGTCCTCATTTTGTGTTCTTAGTTATACAACCTGTCCACCGAAGATCGACTTATCGATTATGTCCTAAGATTTAATGTCATCGTGTGACTTAGGTTGATAGTCCCTTTGGCGCTAGCGCGGAAGAAGATTCTGTATTCTGTCTTACAACTCTAATTTGCCTCCCCCTAACATAACCTACCTTCATTAGACCAATCAAAGTTTTTCTCTACATCCAATTCTGACGTTAAAGATGAACATGTTCAAGGACAAGAATGATAAAAATGGTAGTCAATTGAGTTATCATTACTCACGAAAAGAAATAAACAGCAAAATTAGAAATGATTGTTAAAGGAAGGATTGTCACGAGATGGCTAGAATATAAGTAGCATGAGTATACCAAGAATTTGAAAATAAAGGGCCCCAAGAATTATGGTTTGTGAGTTTAGATCACTAGAGAAGTCAATAAATAGTCGACGCCTTTTTGAGTCGTGTTGATGTAAAAACATAAGTATTCTGCACCAACTCAATCATGTTGGATACTTAGAAGGTTGAATTATAAATCAAATTGTGTAGTTTTTCAAGTAGTAAAAGATTAGATTATCCAAAATAGTGAGGCAAGAGTGTTAACTTAGTAACTACTACTTTTAATAAGAATTCTTATCTCCTAATTAGGTAGTGTGATTGGGAAGGAGTTCGGGTTACTTGGTCTCTATAAAGGGTAAGAGGTGGATGGTTCTTTAATCTTCACACCAAAGGGTGGTTAGAGATCAATATAGTGTTAATATTGTAAGGAATGGAATAATCACGATTCCCAACATGGGGCAATATACTACGACCTACGAAAGGTTTGCAGGAAGGAGTTTGACCTATTTCAGCAGAGAAAGGTGGTTGAGTTATGCTTGGGTTAACTTTGGGATTATAAACAAAATAGTGATAATCGGGTTTATTTTTGAGGCTTGGAATTTAGGAATAAGAAGAATGATGGTATTATAACACAACACTTGCCATTCACCCACACTCCTCAAAGCTAATTTGCATTTTTAATTCCAATAGGCTGTATGAGCTTATTAACACAAATATATGGGGTGCAGGATGTATGTGTAAGTACAACCTTAGTAGAAAAAAGAAAATCAAAACTAAATGCAAACAACCATTAGAAGTCATATAACAACGTTCTTCATACCTAACAGTAAGTTTTAAAGATGTGGTAAACCTTAGTAGAAGGAGATGCGAGCACTCTTGGAGATCTACAAGGCTCCAGAGTTTTTGAATGGAGAAGGAATATCAAATAAGAGTAGAAAGGTGTAGGTTTTAAGGATAAGGCAAATTAATTAGATATGGGAAATGCTAGAAGGAAGCGTATTAATGCAAAAGACAAACTATAAATGGTAAGGTTTAGATATTCATTAGGATCCTTTAAGCAGATGTTCTAGATGAAGAAGAGATGCAACAAGAAAGTGATGATGCCAACCACAAATCAAGAGGATTAGGGAAGAAATAAATTTAATGACTAAAAGCAACGAAAATATTATTGTGTAAGATTTCAAGGAAAAGAATAGATAGCAAATTTTAGAAGGGGATAGAGGGAATAGTATTATAAGGAAGATAAGATGAAAACAACTTTTAGCATAAACTACTCAAGAATTGAATGCAGCAAGAGTCAGAAAGTTCCATATTTTAGATACACGGGAACAAAAAAAAGGATATTTTAATTTGAAAGCCAAACTATCCATAAGTATAGACTTTTTAAGTAATGATCAAATGGTTAGAACAAGGCAACTATCGTTATTTAAAAGGAATAATATGTATAAGGTATTAACCGAAAATCTGACTATGGATTTGTTCACCTACATAAGATCTCTCCGTTTTAGGAACCCCTAAGGTTGCAACGTTTAAGAAATCTATTGGTCGCTATGAAACAAGGTAATGATGATACTAAGTAAGGTAAAGATCAAAAATAAGAAAGACCAGTAAAATACTTTTATAGAGGCATTGGGTATCATTTAGGTAAGTATCCACGTGTAGGTTTGTGTGGTTATTAGGACATAAGTCACAACGGTTCCCAATGCATTCCCAGAAATTCAAGAAGACAAAATGATCATCAAGGCTCTAGGGTTGGATGGGGAGCTTGAAGGAGCACACATACGAAGGTTACCACTGGCATAATAGATGAGATATACAACACGTGGCCATACCACTCAATCTCATTCATAAGACACATAGTTATCAACACCAAAAAGGCTAAGAAGTGAGTTTAGAGCATTACAGTTAGGGGTAAGTTTTGCTCCTCAACATGCCCAGTGTGAATTCATTTATAGGAGCAATGTCCTTCTCTTAAATGCACAGGATTTAGGAGTAGTGGGAGAAACAAAATAATCTAATCGAAATTTGTTATGAGTAGGATAGGTCATGTTCTTACCATAACGATGATTGCGGCAAGAAAAATAAGTAGAGGTAATTATTGAGAGTAGTAGGGATATACCTCACCCTAGTGAAGGGATTATTTATAAAGATTGATGCCATAGGATAACTTAATATTCGAAGATATACGTAGCGAAGTACTACAGAGGCAAACAATAATCTTCCTTTTATTTGGCGAAGCCAAACGAGGGTTAATACTTAGCACGATTCAAGGGAAATTACAAGTTAGATGATATGACTATACAATAAAGGTGCTGCTGGTGCTAGATTGTAATTAAGGAGATCAAGGGTTCCCCACCAAGGACACATGATTGTGTAGATGTATCTAACATAGAAGATCCAATGTTAGTTAGCCAGAGATTACTGTAGACTCTATTAAACTAGCATAAAGATTCATACAGCTAAAGTTACATAGATTCGAGATGCCTAAGAGAAAGTTGCCTGAGTTTTTGAGCCTTGTGAAGACATCTCCCATTGTCTCATTGCCCAATAACCCTCTTTTGCTGCACCCGAAGTTACATCTTAGCACTACCCTCTTGAATTTGTCATTTCAATCTTATAGAATCACTATTAATAACCCTATAGAGTCCATGCAATTATATCCCAGGGTTAGCCCTCCGTAAGCTCCTTAGTGGCATGAGTTATGATGCTTTAAAATCAAATACCCTAAGTTGAACCCATAAAACAGCTACACTATATCATACTTCTCCATAGATTACTTATTTCCCAAATTTTATCCATAAGCCTTGTTCATTCATCAATTAGAATATATGTTATGACCCCTAGAATTTTTGGTATGTAAAAGTAAAGAATCAATGCACATACAGAACACATTCTTAAGTCTTTCCCCTATGATTCCACCAATGCGAATAATCATTTCCCACAAAACTAGTAAGTTGTGAACTATCACATTTGTCTCTTTATTGAATGCATTGTAAAAGTAATTTGTCTTTTCAATGCCTCTTTTCTCTCCTTTTCTTTTTTTGTTCTTCCCTTTTCCTTTTATCTAATCCTTGTTAACCCCCTATGGATTTGCCTGCCAAAGCTCCTCTTATACCATATAATAAAATTCTCTACTTTTATTTAGTTTTACATATCTAATGAGCATAGCTCGACCTAATATCACCCATCATCTAATCTATTGAAATCGGATAAGGAATCATTTACACCATTCCCTTAGAAGATCTTATGAAAATCTTAGCACCAATGTCCACCTTTAGTAATTTTTACGCGCTTTTAGGGTTTGTTTTATCCCCATAATAAGTGAGGTCATTATCGGCTCAACCACATTTTATTAACACAGACTTTTATAAAAGTTTCTCTTTACACCTTTTAAAGTTTTCAATACCTACTATCGCCTAAATCATGTGTTTATATAACTTAAGTCAATGACCCAAAGTTGTAACGTCAATCAAAAACCCGTATCCAAACACCCTCAATCTCTTCATTACATTTAAAATTATAAAACATTCTTCATGGTACAATGACTTGTATACCCTAGTATACAGTGCCCTGCTTATCTCATAATATAGAAAACCGTTTCATGCCAACACTTCCTTTGCACCACAACATTATCCTGCCGCATACAACCTTAATATTACCAAGTAGTATAGCATAAGTTAATGGACTGCCACCACATGATTTGTTATAGTAAATTATCATCGCAAATTACCCATGAAAGTGCGATAGAACCTCAGACATGTACACTATTTCAATGGCTATTCATATTGATTAGGCCCAAAGATACTGCAACTTAATGCATTTCTCCCATCTTAAAAGTTAATTGTAGATTGGTACCCCATTAATTACATAAGTAGTGCAAATGACATCCTCACATCATATCTTAAATAGCACCATTTCTAAACATTAATAATGTCTACACATCTAAATGTGACCCCCAGATTAAAGTCATCGTCACAAACAAATGGACAACCCTAAACTCCATAAAACTATTGCTATGAAACTCCCTTGGGGTGCTTACGTTGTCTGCAGGTCGGCGAACTTCCATTTTGCCTAGGGTACTACCTTGCTATGTAATTGGCCTTCATGGCACAAGCGGATGGCCACATAAATATTTACTAAAGCCTCTTCATTATGCACTCATGCACATGAACTTATAAGCAACATCTTGTTTAACTAGTCTAGACAACTCATAAACACCCTATACCTCACAGTGACCTCTAAACCTCACTTTGATACCACAACTATAGCACCCCTAATCATAATTACCTGATTAGCATAATTTAAATATTATATGATGGTTGTAGCAGAAGTCATCGTGACTAGAGGCATTACCGTCGTCCTAAGTTATACAAGATCAATTAAAGACTACACAACTTAAGTTGGGCGCCTCTATGCTCCCAAGTCTCAATAAGTTAAAAGCATTCAGATCATTATGTACCACAATTTATCTTTAACAAGGCCAATCATGCTAGTCTAGGTATTCCTCATCTCTGCATTAGGAATGCTTATCGAAAATATACTCCAATCATGATCTTCAAGCTTTGTCACATGTTCACATTATGCCAAAATCCACTGTGAGCAATTAACTGCCTCAAGCTACAAAAGACATGTAGTCATTCTCCTACTTCTTACCCCTTTTCAGGCTTGTTAGGTGGAGGATTGTTCTCTGATTTCATACCAAAAATAGAAAACATCAAAATATTTTGAAAAATGAACCGAAGTCCAGTCCATTTAACCCTATATTGTAAAATAAGCTTTTAGAACAATTTAGTTAGGCGCTCGCATTTTTATTCATTCTAGTTTGAAAACAGAAGAGAGATAATGTAAGTAAAATTGCTTGCCAATTACTCTCTGAAAGTGGACCCCTGTTAACTGTGGCGATCATCGAGATATGTTTATACCTCCCAGGCGGATTGAGAAGTCTAAGCTGAGGCCGCGTGGGTGAACTAGAGGGCGTAAGCCCTGATGCTTGATAGCTAATGATGGCCACTTAATTAGGTGACAAAGTGTTGTTTAAACTGATTCATTGCATGTATGTAGCATGAAGCTATGTAATCTTGAAAAATATATGAATTTTTGAAGAGTACAGGCAATAAATATACTAGTAATTTTTTTTTTTTGGGCGCAGTCTCTCCTCTTTTATGAAATGACTATTTATGATGTTGAAATGATGGAAGCGGCCTCGGTTCTACTTCAAAAATGTACATTTTCATGGTTAGTAGAGTTTTAAGTAACTGTCATTAATTATAACTTTAATAGCAGCTCAAATTTCTCTTTACCTATTCATAAATCCCTCGTTGGTTACCTGAACACCTAAATGAATTTCATTCCTTTTTTTCATGCTATACTGCCCCACTTTATTATCATTTTATTATCGCTAGTAGCATCTAAGCTATCGTCATCGTTGCAGGTTTTAATATTGTTATCCTTATCATCGTTATAGTTGTTATTTGTTGTTGTTGTTGTTGTTGTTGTTATTATTATTATTACTATTATTACTATTATTATTATCATTGTTATCACAACTATTATTTGAATTGTTCTTATTATTGTTGTAATAGTCCAACCCTAAATTCATTATTCATTTACATCATCTCTTTTTGTTATTCCCATTTGGACATTTTTAACTAGGCCCCCACCTTGCAATTCATGGGTTCTATTTTAAATCGATTTAGGCCTTGATAATTTACGAATTTAACGATTTAATTCTTTTTCATGACACTAAAATCATTTAATCTCAAACTTTTGGAAAAAAAAAAATCGCAAACGTATTCGGTTTCAGTTCTTTCTTTAAACCCGAGCCCGTCTAGGGCCGTTTGCGGCGTGGCAAGGCTTGATCTGTATTTGTTGAGCTAAACTCTCTTAATTAAGCCTTAATCAAGCTTGATATTTTTGAATTTTCTACTTTTATTTTCAGCCAAGTAAAAGGTTGATATAAATTTCAAAAATTTTCACTTAACCTCATTTTAACCAAGCATTTCAAGACACTTTCTCTCTCCTCCCTCTCTTCCTTCTCTCTACACGGCCATAGCTCCTTTCAGCAGCAAACCTATACCTTTCAACATCCTTTCAACCACCAAACATCCCCCACTCACCACCCCCAAACACCTCTTTCACTTTCATAGGCATCAAGCATCATTTCTACCACTTTTTCAACCTCAAAGTGAGTGTTCTTTTCCCCCCTATGCTGATTTTTGTTTTTGATTCTTGATCTTGTTGAATTTTGTTTCTTATTATGGTTGTTTTAGTGATGGATGATGCTGTTTTTGAGGTATTAAAACTCATCTTGTTGATGGATTATGGTAGAGATGAAGTTAGGGTTAGGGTTTCATCTTAGTCATGCAAGCTTCTTGTTCAAGTGTTGTTTAGTGATTGATTTATCCTTGTTTTTGCTTATCTCTTAATATATTGAAGTTGTTATGTTGTTTATGGTGTTTTGAAAAGTTGGGAGTGAGTTCAAAGTGACCCAAAGTTAGGGTTTTGTTCAAAAGGCAAGGTTTGAATCAACTATGTGTAAATTTGAGGTGTTGTGTATATGTGACTAGAAAAGAAGTTTTATTTGATATGAATATGAAGAGGAATCATGTATGGTGTTTGTGTATGATGTTAGTATGTACCAAAGTGTATTTATATACTCTTAAGGAAGAGTTTGAGGTGAGGATTGGGGTAACAAGTGAAGGAAAACACTCAAACAGAGCTGCTGGAATTTTTAGAAAAACAGGACAGCCTTTGTAATAAAACTGGTAATGATTGGCCCATCCAAAAATTCTGATTTTTGGTGGGTAGATAGGTCTGTGTGTTAGCTTCAAAATGACTCTTGAATCGCATTAATCCAAGGTCTGTCGAGAAAGTTATGATCATTTTACCGAACCTATGCAGGATAGGCTTAAAACTGACCTATTGGTGTTCTAGCCCCATTTTGAGAACCCTAGCATGAGAATCATGTTTGGTGTCCTTGATGAAAGTTTTAGAAGCCTTCCTAAGCTGTGTATATTGGGGTCTTACGTCTCGTTTTGAGGTCGGGACTATAAGTTGTGGATTATTCTTCCCGTAGCCTTCTTTTAAACCCTTATGCTCTAAACTTGCTACCATGACTTAAATCACATTTCTTTGGTTTATATCCACATCATTTTGGTTAATCATGAACTGATGTGTAAAAGTTCTTCATAAGCCAGTTGTATTTAAAATTATCCATCATAAGATCAAGATCGTTTCTTACCTCATGTTCCTGTAATGAACTTTTGAGCAGAATCAAGGCCTAAGCTTTCCTTTTCTTCACTTTAGTGCATCTCATTCCTCTGCAAACTAACATTTAAAACTTCCAGGTACGTTTATTGCCTGTATCTTTAGTAATCAGCATGCATTTATCAAAATTTTAACATTTTGGTAAGCACATTCAATGAATCATTTTAATCAGTGCTTCATCACATAATCAGTGACCCCGTCAGTTATCAGTTACAGGGCATTGCCCTCCAGTTACCCGCGCGGCTTCAGGCCAGGTCCCTCGGTCGGCTTGGCAGGTGTACACCTATTCACAGATCGTAACAGTTACTCAGGGGTGCACTAACAGATAATAATTTGCAATGCAGTTTTATATGCATCTCATTCCCTGTTTTTACTTAAAATGAATTGCAAGCGGACCCTAAATTACTTTTCAATGAACCTTTAACAGTACAGGGATACATGTACTGAGCTTTGGCTCACAGTTTGAAATATTTTTATGTTTTGTTTTAGGAAAATGTTCAGTGAACCACCCTGAGGCGGGCAGTGAGGCCGGAGGTGATAAATGAGACAGAACCATTCATGTAGTTGACAGTGTGGGAGAGCCAAGGTGCTGTCGTGGCATACTGTGATGTATTTTGGAGTGCCAAATGTATTTTAAATTAACTTGTGTATTTTGATGTTGCGACTGTATTTCCAAACCGAGTTATGTAAGTTGGTGTTATCCTTGGGATGTTAGAACCTTTTTGTATATAACTAAATGGTTTGGGTGTTTATGATGGTGTGTACCCTGTTATGGGGTAACCTTTGGGTTATGGCAAGTTTTCATGTTTAACAGAAGCCTTGTCCTTCATGGACGGCGGTAACGCCCCGTTCATTGAATTATTGCACCTTATTGATAACCCTATGCAGATGAATGCAGGCAATGAATCATGTATACTTGAGGTGTTACAGATTTGGTATCAGAGCCAGGTTGAGATTTTCTAGACGAATGTAGAGTTAGAAACTATAGGGTGAGAATGGTAGTAGTGAGGGGGCTATCTATAGTATATTGCCAGAATGATATTAAGAGTGTAATAATGATATTAGACTGCCAGTTGCTTTCATTTGTATGTTTCTTGCTTATGGATATGCATGCCTCTCATATATGTGTTTTCTTTGTTAGATGGACCTTTATGGTGTTAATATGCTGCCGGGGGGATCTATGATAGCTCACATTGCGTTGCTACATATGAGTATGGAAGCCCATGCACAGGACCCTTATTCTGAGTTCCACAGTCCTAATGTTCGTGCACAGAGACTGCTTGGGTCCTTACCCCCGGTTGGCCCGTGGGTAGAGTTTAGGCAACGTTACCAGAACTTTATGATGACAGGGAACCCAGGCGTGGACGGGCTTAGGTTTCAGGCTCAGGGGGCGTGGATGACTCTCACTACAGAACTGTTATTAAGAGAGGAATTTGAATTGAGGGGACTGACTATGGAAACTCTTCAGCATGTTTTCCCCCTATATCAGGTCCATCCTCCACCTGTAGCCCAGGCACCAGCACAGGGGCCACCCTCCCCGCCAGCACTAGCACAGGAGCCACCCATTCTGCCCGCACCAGACACCCCACTGCTACCTGATAGCCCTGGGGAGGCTTACGTGGTAATAGACATCCCCAGCACCCCAGAAGTTATGGTGATTAGCTCTGGGGATGAGGACCACCAGGGCGATGAGGACGACCCAGAGGAGGATGATCCCGAAGAGGATCAAGACAGTGATGAGATGGGGATAGGGCAGTAAGAGGAACAAGAGGCGGATAAGTTGATGATGGACTTAGAGGAGGAGCATGAGCCACAAGTTCAACAGGAGGTCGATAGTGCCGAATCAGAGGCATCTACGAGTAGCTTTGATTCAGGTAAAGAACCTGATGATGAGTCTGACCCAGATTAAGATCCATCTAGGGATCGTTAGGTGGTTCTATGGGCTGGGCTAGCGGTTTCATTTTTGAGCCCTATAGGTAGATATGGTTGGCTGGATTGGATAATTACATTTTGTGGGACATCTAACATTGTATATAGTTAGTCCAATCCTCGCCGACCATGATGATATGGTTCATACCTCTTTTTGGTTATGTGACGGACTTAGTGCCCAGGGGCTATTTAGTCTTTAGTGATAAGGAACTTAGCTAGGTGTAATATGCTTTTGTTGCTCATGTAGCTCATATATATAAATCAACGATGTATGTAAGTAAGCAGTTTTGGAATGAAATGATGATGCTTTAAGTTGTGATATAATCTTCAAGCCACCTCTTATGTATTTATTGGGCATGTTTATCTTATCTGTTTGGAGGTTCCAGTGCTTGAATTGCTTTATTTAATGTATGATCAGAATGTCCCAGTCAGTACACAACAACATGGAGGTTCAAGTAGAGGACAATATGGAACAAGGCCAGGGATCGGTCGATCAAGCCTCTTGTCAGGAACCACAACATGGTGACACGCCACCATTGCCCTCTGTATTAGCTAGCAACTTAGGAAACCCAAGTTATTGGCCAACCTTAGTTGTCGAATTGATGAAGCGAATTCCCCAGGTACCTGTTGAAGCCCCTCCTAAAGAGGATAAATTGGCAGATAGGGTAGCACGTTGCAATCCTAAAGTTTATAATGGATCTTATGATCCAGTAGTGCTAGAAGAATGGATAAGGGGAATGGAGAAAGTTTTCACAGTCGTTGGAGTACCAGAGGAAAAGAAAATGAACATTGGGATGTATTATTTGTCAGGTGAAGCTGACATTTGGTGGAACACTGTGAAGGACAAGCTCCTAGGGCCTGAATTCACCTGGAGTAAATTTTTAGTAGAATTGAGGGAGAAATTTTACCCAGCTGTGGTGCAAATACAAAAGGAAAAGGAATTTATGGAGTTGAAAATGAGCGGCAGCATGTCAGTGATGCAATATGCTAGTAAGTTCACAGAACTATCTAGGTTTGTCCCTGAATTTGTATCCTCTGAAAGGTTAAAGATGAGAAGGTTCGAGGAAGGTTTGGCCTTCTACATCCGGAATCACTTAGCGGGGCAACCAATTTTGACTTATCAAGAACTATATGAGCGAGCAGCTGAAGTGGAACGAGTGAAGACGAAGTTGAGAGCTCTGAATCCAATCAACCATAAGAGAAAGGGGTTTGAACGGGGGACTCCGAGTGAAAGTGTGAATCAGAACCAGAAAAAGCCTACTCCTCTTCCCCCTAAGAGCCGTCCCGTGGGCTCGACAGTACCCGTACCCTGTGCGAAGTGTGGAAGAACAAATCACACCACTCCTGAATGTCGAGTTGGCAGCAACAAATGCATGTGGTGTGGAAGTCCTGATCACCTCATCGCTGCATGCCCCCGCCGACTGAAAGCTGTAGACAAGGGCACAGCAAAACCTTTGGCTCCGCCCCGCCAGGGACCCCCACCTGCAAGGCCTGCAGTTGCAGGAAGGGCATTTGTGATGAACAAAAAGGAAGCTGCTACCTCTGGTACGGTAGTCACTGGAACTCTCTTTTTAAATTCAAAGCCATTTTGTGTATTATTTGATTCGGGCGCCACTCATTCGTTTATATCTACCCGCTCTGCTATACAATTGAGTCTGGAGAACAAAAAGATGGAAACCAATTATAGAATTAAGCTACCCAATAATTCTATGATTGAGTGCCCCTTCTCTTTTGAACTTGTCCCCATTATCATTGGTGAAGCTACTTTCCCTGTGAATTTGATTCAATTTGACTTGTCTGATTTTGATATCATATTGGGGATGAATTGGTTGCACACTTATGGAGCCAAAATTGACTGTGAAGATCTTAAGATTATTTTGAAGGATGAGAAAGGGAGAACAGTGTGTTTTTATGGGCAGAGAGAGGCAAAAACTTGTTCTTTAATTTCCGCTATGAAAGCAAGCAAGCTGTTATATCAGGGGTGTATCGGGTATTGGTGTTATGCTATTGACTCCCAAACAAAAGAAGAGAAAACGAAGAATATCCCTGTAGTTTGTGAATTTGAAAATGTTTTTCCTGAGGAGTTACCAGGACTACCCCCACAAAGGGAAATTGATTTTGGCATCGAATTAATTCCTGGGCCCCAACCTATTTCAAAAGCTCCGTATCGTATGGCCCCAACTGAGCTCAAGGAATTAAAGATTCAACTAGATGAACTGTTACAGAAGGGTTTTATTAGGCCAAGTGTGTCACCGTGGGGTGCCTCAGTGTTGTTTGTTAAGAAAAAGGATGGAACCTTAAGACTCTGTATTGATTACAGGGAGTTGAACAAGATTACCGTCAAAAACAAATATCCTCTGCCACGAATAGATGATTTGTTTGATCAACTACAAGGAGCAGGAGTATTCTCTAAAATTGATTTGAGGTCAGGGTACCATCAACTTAGGATTAAGCCTGAGGACATTCCTAAGACAGCGTTTAGGACCAGGTACGGTCACTATGAGTTCACGGTGATGCCTTTTGGTCTCACTAATGCTCCTGCAGCCTTCATGGACCTTATGAACAGGGTTTTCAGACCTTATTTAGACAAGTTTGTAGTGGTGTTCATAGATGATATCCTTATCTATTCTAAGGATAAAGAGGAACATGCTGATCAATTGCGGATAGTATTCCAAGCTTTGAGGGAACATCAACTTTATGGCAAATTAAAGAAATGTGAATTTTGGTTGGAGGAAGTGGTATTTTTGGGGCATGTGATTACCAAAGAAGGAATTAAAGTTGACCCCCAAAAGGTGAAAGCAATCACAGAATGGCCAAGGCCTACTAATGTCACTGAGATTAGAAGCTTTCTGGGTTTAGCAGGTTATTATCGAAGGTTCATCAAGGACTTTTCGAAAATAGCATCACCACTGACCAATTTACTAAAGAAGGTGAATAAGTTTGAGTGGACTGAAAGGTGTGAGAAAGCTTTCCAAGAGCTAAGACAGCAATTAACTGCCGCCCCAATCCTAACATTACCAATGGAAGGAAAGGAGTATACCGTCTATAGTGATGCTTCGAAAAACGGTTTGGGGTGCGTACTGATGCAGGAGGACAAAGTAGTAGCTTATGCCTCTAGGCAACTCAAGCCATATGAGAAAAACTACCCTGCCCATGACTTGGAATTAGCAGCCGTGGTCTTTGCATTGAAAATATGGAGACATTATTTATATGGGGTATCGTGCAAGATCTATACTGATCATCAAAGTTTAAAGTATCTCTTCACCCAGAAGGAGCTCAATTTGAGACAACGGCGTTGGCTTGAATTACTCAAAGACTATGATTTGCAGATTCAATATCATCCTGGTAAAGCAAATGTGGTGGCGGATGCTCTAAGTAGGAAGGCGCAACATAGCTTGAACACTGTGGTGATTACTCAATTGAATCTCCTAAGAGAACTTGAGGCCTTTGGGATTCAATTGGTGTCCCATGGACAAATGAAGGCTCGATTATCAGCGCTCACTATACAACCTTGCTTAGGGGAAGCAATTCGACTGAACCAGAAAAGTGATCCCGAACTTCAAAGAATAAAACAAAATTTAGAGAAAGGAAAGTCTTCGGGATTTGTAGTACATGAGGATGGCACTTTAAGGTTCCAGAATCGCCTATGTGTGCCCAAAAATGGGGAATTAAGAAAGCAGATCCTCGAAGAGGCTCACAATACTCGTTATTCAGTGTATCCAGGAGGCACCAAGATGTACAGAGATTTGAGACAATATTTTTGGTGGAATAATATGAAGAAGGACGTTGCAGAATATGTGGATAAGTGTTTAATTTGTCAGAAAGTTAAAGCAGAGCATCAACGTCCTGTGGGTGAACTACGACCTTTAAAAATTCCCACTTGGAAGTGGGATTCAATTCGATGGACTTTGTTATGGGTTTACCGCTTTCTGCCTCGAAAAAGAATGCTATCTGGGTTATAGTTGATCGACTCACCAAGTCAGCTCATTTCCTGCCCATCAAGGATACTTGGGGAGTCGAAAAACTAGCACAACTGTATGTCAAGGAGATAGTCCGTCTACATGGAATCCCTTTAGATATAGTCTCAGATAGGGATCAAAGATTCCAAGCACATTTCTGGCAAGCACTTCAAAAAGCCTTTGGGACCAAACTAAGTTTTAATAGTTCCTACCACCCAGAAACAGATGGACAAACTGAAAGGGTGAATCAAATTTTGGAAGACATGCTAAGAGCTTGTGTATTGGAGTTTCAAGGAAAGTGGGAAGATGACTTGCCTTTGGTGGAATTCTCTTATAACAACAGCTATTAATCCACCATCAAAATGGCCCCATTTGAGGCTTTATACGGGAGGAAATGTAGAACCCCGTTGTGCTGGAGTGATTTGGATGAGGCATTGATTATAGGTCCTGACATGATTCAAGAGACCACTGAAACAATAAGAAAAATTCAGGAACATATCAGGATCGCCTAAAGTCGACAAAAAAGTTATGCAGACAAAAGAAGAAGGCCTCTGCAGTTTCAAGTCGGCGATAAAGTTTTTTTGAAAGTCTCACCAACCAAAGGTATCAAAAGGTTCGGAGTGCGGGGTAAATTGAGTCCAAGGTACATTGGACCTTACGAAATCATTGAAAAGCTGAATCCTGTAGCTTATCGGCTAGATCTGCCTACAGAACTTGGGCACGTACATAACGTGTTCCATGTCTCTCAGCTTAAGATATACATTCCAGATCCAGGCCATACCATTGTAGCTGAACCTATCGAGATTTCGGAAGATCTAGTATATGAGGAGCGCCCTGTCCAAATACTAGATCGCAGGATCAAGCAGCTGCGCAACAAGCAGATATCATTGGTCAAAGTACTCTGATCAAACCACACCTCCCAAGAAGCCACCTGGGAGACTGAAGAGGCTATGAGAACTGCATATCCATATTTATTCGAGGTAATCCTGCATGATAGGGTGAAATTCGTTAGTTTCGAGGACGAAACTTTTTAAGGGGGGGAGACTGTAATAGTCCAACCCTAAATTCATTATTCATTTACATCATCTCTTTTTGTTGTTCCCATTTGGACATTTTTAACTAGGCCCCCACCTTGCAATTCATGGGTTCTGTTTTAAATCGATTTAGGCCTTGATAATTTACGAATTTAACAATTTAATTCTTTTTTATGACACTAAAATAATTTAATCTCAAACTTTTGGAAAAAAAAAAAATTCGCAAACGCATTCGGTTTCAGTTCTTTCTTTAAACCCGAGCCCGTTTAGGGCCGTTTGCAGCGTGGCAAGACTTGATCTGTATTTGTTCAGCTAAACTCTCTTAATTAAGCCTTAATCAAGCTTGATATTTTTGACTTTTCTACTTTTATTTTCAGCCAAGTAAAAGGTTGATATAAATTTCAAAAATTTTCACTTAACCTCATTTTAACCAAGCATTTTAAGACACTTTCTCTCTCCTCCCTCTCTTCCTTCTCTCTACACGGCCATAGCTCCTTTCAGCAGCAAACCTATACCTTTCAACCTCCTTTCAACCACCAAACATCCCCCACTCACCACCCCCAAGCACCTCTTTCACTTCCATAGGCATCAAGCATCATTTCTACCACTTTTTTCAACCTCAAAGTGAGTGTTCTTTTCCCCCCTATGCTGATTTTTGTTTTTGATTCTTGATCTTGTTGAATTTTGTTTCTTATTATGGTTGTTTTAGTGATGGATGATGCTGTTTTTGAGGTATTAAAACTCATCTTGTTGATGGATTATGGTAGAGATGAAGTTAGGGTTAGGGTTTCATCTTAGTCATGCAAGCTTCTTGTTCAAGTGTTGTTTAGTGATTGATTTATCCTTGTTTTTGCTTATCTCTTAATATATTGAAGTTGTTATGTTGTTTATGGTGTTTTGAAAAGTTGGGGGTGAGTTCAAAGTGACCCAAAGTTAGGGTTTTGTTCAAAAGGCAAGGTTTGAATCAACTATGTGTAAATTTGAGGTGTTGTGTATATGTGACTAGAAAAGAAGTTTTATTTGATATGAATATGAAGAGGAATCATATATGGTGTTTGTGTATGATGTTGGTATGTACCAAAGTGTATTTACATACTCTTAAGGAAGAGTTTGAGGTGAGGATTGGGGTAACAAGTGAAGGAAAACACTCAAACAGAGCTGCTGGAATTTTCAGAAAAACAGGACAGAATTTGTAATAAAACTGGTAATGATCGGCCCATCCAAAAATTCTGATTTTTGGTGGGTAGATAGGTCTGTGTGTTAGCTTCAAAATGACTCTTGAATCGCATTAATCCGAGGTCTGTCGAGAAAGTAATGTTCATTTTACCGAACCTGTGCAGGATAGGCTTAAAACTGACCTGTTGGTGTTCTAGCCCCATTTTGAGAACCCTAGCATGAGAATCATGTTTGGTGTCCTTGATAAAAGTTTTAGAAGCCTTCCTAAGCTGTGTATATTGGGGTCTTATGTCTCGTTTTGAGGTCGGGACTATAAGTTGTGGATTATTCTTCCCGTACGCTTCTTTTAAACCCTTATGCTCTAAACTTGCTACCATGACTTAAATCACATTTCTTTGGTTTATATCCACATCATTTTGGTTAATCATGAACTGATGTGTAAAAGTTCTTCATAAGCCAGTTGTATTTAAAATTATCCGTCATAAGATCAAGATCGTTTCTGATCTTATGTTCCTGTAATGAACTTTTGAGCAGAATCAAGGCCTAAGCTTTCCTTTTCTTCACTTTAGTGCATCTCATTCCTCTGCAAACTAACATTTAAAACTTTCAGGTACGTTTATTGCCTGTATCTTTAGTAATCAGCATGCATTTATCAAAATTTTAACATTTTGGTAAGCACATTCAATGAATCATTTTAATCAGTGCTTCATCACATAATCAGTGACCCCGTCAATTATCAGTTACAGGGCATTGCCCTCCAGTTACCCACGCAGCTTCAGGCCAGGTCCCTCGGTCGGCTTGGCAGGTGTACACCTATTCATAGATCATAACAGTTACTCAGGGGTGCACTAACAGATAATAATTTGCAATGCAGTTTTATATGCGTCTCATTCCCTGTTTTTACTTAAAATGAATTGTAAGCGGGCCCTAAATTACTTTTCAATGAACCTTTAACAGTACAGGGATACATGTACTGAGCTTTGGCTCACAGTTCGAAATATTTTTATGTTTTGTTTTAGGAAAATGTTCAGTGAACCGCCCTGAGGCGGGCAGGGAGGCCGGAGGTGATAAATGAGACAGAACCATTCATGTAGTTGACAGTGTGGGAGAGCCAAGGTGCTGTCGTGGCATATGTGATGTATTTTGGAGTGCCAAATGTATTTTAAATTAACTTGTGTATTTTGATGTTGCGACTGTATTTCCAAACCGAGTTATGTAAGTTGGTGTTATCCTTGGGATGTTAGAACCTTTTTGTATATAACTAAATGGTTTGGGTGTTTATGATGGTGTATACCCTGTTATGGGGTAACCTTTGGGTTATGGCAAGTTTTCATGTTTAACAGAAGCCTTGTCCTTCATGGACGGCGGTAACGCCCCGTTCATTGAATTATTGTACCTTATTGATAACCCTATGCAGATGAATGCAGGCAATGAATCATGTATACTTGGGGTGTTACAATTGTTACTAAAATTAGCAATATTGTTAGTTTTATAAATTTGACCATGACTATGGTTTGGGCCGATCATTTACAGGTCCAATGGTTATTTACAAAGTCGAATTGAGGTTTTTGGGTTCAAACTATGAGGTGTTTACTTCATCATCCTTCAAGCAACTCTGGTTACCACATAATTAGTTTAGAGAATAAGGGTTGTGTCATTAATATTCACTTATATATAACCTGAATCATGCTCTTTTGGGTCACAAAAACCTTTTGTGAGTTATCAACACCATCCTTCATCCATCAATCTCATTGTCTCACTCAAGGCAGGATAAGAACCAAGCTATGCACTCACCCTTTTACTTGATTCATCTGCCTGGACAATCTTTACATTTAAAATCCTCCTAACACTGTTAAAACTTATAACCTCACCACCCTAATTATATTATAATAGTAAGTTTATTATAGCCTTGGATACTTTATTTCCTCTTGATTTCCACATGGACACTAATCAATCTCTTCAATTTACCTCCCAAACTCATATTAGGTTACTTCAATTCAAACCCTTAAATTAGCTCTTTCCCTCCCCTCTTTCTTTCTCCAACCTCATACTATCTCAACTCCTTCATGGACAATTCCTCATATCCATCATTAAATCTCCCACTTTTCATCAAACCCCATCAAACATATATAAAATCCTCAAGTCTAAGGCAAAACGAATTAACTAGAACATTACATAATCCCTAATTTATCTATGAACAGACATATAAACACCCATTTAATTAAATCCTCAAAATCAAATATTAAGCTCTAAATTCATGCAAATTTTCACTAACCCAACTCCAATAATACATCTAGAAACAAAAATTATAGACAAAATCATAAAACAACTAGTGGTGAAATTGGGGCTCACCTTCTCACACCCTAGTGGCAAGATAACGAAGGTGGGAGTAGATGATGGGGCGTGGCTGTATAGGTGGTGCTGTAGTGGCATGCGGTCGTAGTGCAGACAATGGTGGTGCAGACAGTAGGTGACCAGCCAGGTAGAGACGGACATGCTGCAGCAGGGGAGGGACTGGGCAGTTAGGGTCTAGCACAGTGGAACCAACGCAGGAAAGAAATGGGTGGGGAGGAGATAAGACTTGTAATTTTGGCTATATAAAAAAAAAAAATCTTCTTTTTGTTCCTAGATGCATAAGATCATTTTTATTTTCATTTATTTATTTAGCTAATAATCTCATGGGGTAAGGGTTTGGGCATAATTTAATTCTTTTATTATTATTTTCTTGCTATTGTTCACGGGCTATTATTTTTATGCTTGTGGTTCAAGTGAAAATTAGTAAATTTACATGCACTACTTAATTTCTTCTTTTCCATTTACTTTCTTATTTTATTTATTGATATTGTAATCACACTTATATAATGTAGATAAGCAAATTGTGCATGCATGCATATTACGCAAGCACCCATATCTCTATAAAGGACTAATTTTATTTATTCACCATTTACGAGTTATAAAATGTCTTATATAGAGCATGCTAAATTTTTAATTCGAGGCCACCTATTATTTCAACCTGCAATTTCATAAATATATCTAATGTTGAATTGAAATTTTACTTCCAATTTAATTAAATCAAAGTAAGATTAATTAAAGTAATTAGCATAAATTAGGATCGGGCTACTATAAGCTCAATCTCTTAGTGGTGATATCTCATCTAAGATACTTCGTTCATGCTTATTATTGCTTTGTGCTTGTAAAACTCAATTAAAAGTTCATTGACAACTTGAGATGCCTTCTTTGCTTCCTCTATTGGACTTAGAAGTGCATCTAGTAGTATCAGAGCTTAGATTATTATCTTGGCCGAACCATCTTTAGCTCAAAATGCAATCCACACCTCAACACACCCCCCCAAAAGAACCTATTTAGCTCAGTCCATCATGGCTAGTAGCACGACCTTGGGAGAGAAGTTTAAGCAACTCTTGAAGGTAAATACTGAGAAGGATGCTCAACTTAAGCATCTAAGAAAAAAACTTGATCAAGCCATCCAAAGTAATCGAAGGGAGCTTAAAAGCTCTCATTCCATAAGTGGATCCAAATTCGTGGAAGATGAAGCCAAGAGCAATCCATTTGCTTTTGGTGAAGAAGAAAAAGATGGAAGACGGTTGAGAAGAACAAGACGTGGAAAGTATCATACCATGGATTTTGAAGTAGAGATTCCATAGTTTGAATGACAACTAAATTCGGATGAGTGTCTAGATTTTTTACACACGGTAGAGTGAGTATCCGAGTGTAAGGACATTGCCTATGATAAGAAGCTAAAATTTATAGCCCTTAAGGTTTGCCAACATGCATCAATTTTACGGAACAATATCATTACTAAGAGGGCTAGAAAAAGAAAGGGGAAGATAATGTCAGGGAGGAAAATGGGAGAGAAATTGAGAGCCAAGTTCTTACCACCCCATTACCTACATGATAACTATAAAATACTCCATCATCTTAGACAAGAAACCAAAAGTGTAGAGGAGTACACCCATGAGTTTGAAAGGCTCCTTATGACTTAAGATCTTAGAGAGAATGAAGATTAAACCATGATGACATACTTGGGCGGGCTAAGTGAATCCATCTGAAATGTTATGGAGGTACAACACTATACCGCACTTATTTAGGTGTGTATCTTAGCCGACAAAGTTGAACTACAAAAGAAAGCCAAGCCTAAGAGAAAAACCTTAAAACCACACAAAGAACCTACCACTTTAACAAATAGAGGCTCACCCCACTTCCTAGACCACATGACATCCCCATAGGCCCCTCAAATTCTAAACCAAACCTCATCAAACCACCCCTCAACCCTCATGAAAAGTGTAGATGCTATAAATGACAAGGCTTTAGTATGTAGCATCAGATTGCCAGAATAAAAAGGTCATCACCTTGGTTAAATATCAAACCCTTAAGGGCGATGAGTTAGGGCATGCAGGGAGTGACAAGGAAGTCAATCTCTTGGAAGTAAAAGAAAGAAAGCAAGCAGGAGGCTAACAGGTCCTTAGAGCGTACTTCATTTTGGGATCGTTTTATTGCACTTTTAGGGAGATTTATGAACTTTGTGCTATAATCTACACTCCTATTCCTGTTTTACGCTTGGTATGGTTCTGGTTACAGCTTTTTGCAGCTTTGTGCCCTAGCTTTGACCCCCAATGGGAAATGATTTGACTTCCCACAGATGCCTCCAAGTCCCCATGCCGGTGGAGGAAATGAAGAGTTACCAAATTTTGAGATAGAGGCCACCACGGATGGTCCATGGTGAAGGCTACGATCTTTAATGAGCCTTAAAATGGTTTCCTTGTTATCTTCCTTCGTTTTGTGGCTGAGGATACTTGAGTTTATGCTTAAAAGGGGTTGTTCGACTGCAGAAAAGAGAGAGAACTGATCTTACTTCACACTCATCTTTCTCATATTTTTTCATTAAAATTAGGATTCCTGGTTTATATTTTAAAGTAAAATAAGAAATTGAAGAAAATCATTGGCCTTTGGAGGTTTGAAGAGTGGGACACCATTGGAGAATCACTATTGCTGCTAAGCTTTCTCACGCTTTAGTATTTTCTTAAACTCTTGGTTTAGATATTGTTAATTTAAAACATGAGTAAGTAGTTTATTTAATCTAGGGATTTGTTAGCCAAAGTATTGATGTTGGATCCTTAATCTTCATTGTTTGCACTCATTCTATGTTGGAATGATTGAATTCTACCTTGTGATTGAAGTGTTAATGAATTATTACCAATTTTGCATGCTTATGCTAGATAGTTTAGTGAAGTGCCAAAAGGAGAAACTTGCTATTTGACCGATAAGATAGGATTTGATTTAGCAATACTTGAAAGAGATTTTGTTTATGAAGAGGAAACTTTAGCCAATCAAAAATCTACAACTTAGACTAAAACAAGGACATTCGAAAGAATGTTAATTGGATTAGTTTAGACAATTCAGTTTACTTTAAAAGAAAAGATGGAATTTTAGTTCGATTACGCTCCTTTTAGTTATCCAATCTATATAAAGTGCATGATTTAATCGATTGATCCAACTCTTCACTAGGCAAAACAATTTCCTAGATATTTTAATTCAATTGAATTTTCCGATTAGCTAATTAGCTTAATTCGAACAACCCATTGGAACTTGATTGCCTAGCCTTTAATGATAGGCCAAAACTGAATAGATTACATTTGGTCTCTGTGGGAATGATATTAAAATTAAACTACAACACTCATGTGCTTGCTGTAGTGTCGAGTTTTTGGTACCATTGTCGGGGGCCAATTTTTGGACATTGAGCTTACCCTTATACATTGATTAAGCATTTTTGTGTTTTTCTTTTTCTTTGAAATTTTTGATTTTCATTGGTATAGTCTTTTTTGGTGATCTTTGTAGGATTTCCCCACTTATATGCGAAGTTCCTTTCCTTTTAAATTCTATCCAAAAATAGAAATGACATTTCGCTTTAGGAGGAAGAAGATAAAGTTAGAGGAGCAAATAGCCAAAGCTCAAGAAGCCTCTTCAATGATGGGCAGAGGAGGAGGTGACCAACTGTAACACCCCCAGCCCCTAGGGCTAGGAGCGTTATGCTTTCTTAACTTTCGATTAAAATTTTGGGACGAAGCGGACAAAGCTTCCCCTAAAAATTGACCGTTTCCAAGTTAAAAAGCCTTACAATAAATCCCTGCAATCAACGGAAGCGTATGACATTTTAAAATAAGCTCAACAGCTACGCGACGGAGTTCATAACTCAATGAGCAACTCACTCGGAGTACTCAAACAATATAGTTTATTAATAAAGAAGAAATGAAAGATACAACTCAATGGTCCACACAAACGAAGTATTGGGGTTTACCTCCCAAAATATAATTAACTTTGATCAAGAAGACATCTAACTAATTAGATGGTTGGCTCATACGGCCATACAGAGTGACCTTTATATCAAATGCATTAGATGAACTAGAAGACCTGGTTTACATACATTTACGAACAAAGAATACATTCTATAGCATCACCAAGCTGCGAGACTACTTTACTATGGGCACACTTGACTCCCTTTAAGCAAAGGTAACTTCCGTTTCGGCATAGCTGACTCAACTTCTTCATGTTATAAAAAAAACCTGGGGAAAAAGGGGAAAGAGTAGTGGGATGAGCAACCACACGCTCAGTGAGTATTTCCCGACCCCTTTAAACCAAAACCGTTGCAGGCAATAATACTCATAATAGTCACATATCACGTATTCATATTTTACTATCATATTAGGCATTCATAAATCCTCAATGAAGGATCACTGCTCATAAACTTCATTTTAGCCGTTCAAACTCATTTTTAGGCCTCTAAATTCCTTAACTAACAAGCACTTAAACACATAAGCAAGCATCGAGGGCTAAGCACAGAAACTTTCTTTCATAGCTTAAGCATAGGAATCTTTCTTTTCCTTAAACATAACTACTTGGCATTCCATTCAAACTATGCATGAAACCTCATTCATATGATGTGCACATAAGGTTATCTCTTTTCATAATAATACTTTTCTTGGCATTTCATTCATATGATATGCATAAGTCATGCACAGGAAACTTTCTTTCTTTCTACTGAAAACACTTTGTTTAGCCTCTTTAGGCTCATAAAAACTCTTCTCTTAGCCTCTTAAGGCTCATATTCTTTAAAAGAGATCTCTTTCATATCGGTCGTATATTGACCCTTATAAGCTTTTCATGTTTCATTCATCTGGTCTCTTAATGGCCCATAAAAACTTTCTTTCTGAAATACCTGAAATAGCATACTGCCGACTGCTTTTCTTCGCTTATTAGGAAAATACATCTGGTATAAGATCATTACAGGGTGCTAATTGGGTGAGATCTATTCTCAACCCCATAGTGTGACCTAACGCTCACGATTAAGCTCTTACTCTCGGGACAGCTACATATAACATATCGGACCATTATCCTCGGCAGGGTCTTCTAGGGTTTCCTAGTACCAGGACTTATCCCGTAGGCTAACATCATTCATATCATATTGTCCGAAGTACATTATCTTAGCCAATTTCAAGCGTATAGGCCATAACGGCTAATAATTTTGCGGCCTCTCATAGCGAAATCCTTTTCCATACATCACATTCTCTTTTTATTTGAATTCCTTCGGGATTCCCCCGTTCAAGCAAGTTCACTCCCAAAACTATACTTGCATAGTTAAAATATGCCATCATTTGCCAATAGTTATGGCTACTATTAGTTGCCAACATGAAAATTTTTCTTTTTCAAACTCACCCTCACTCGCAACAAGAAAGTTAATGGCATAAAATGGAGGGGGTTTGCACATAACACATTCAAAAACTTCATAATCAATCAATCTCAGCATAAGCCTCACATAGCCTCACAATCCACACGATTGCAGTTAATTCACAACCCAGGCTCCCTCCTCACATAACAACCGACCACAGGAAATCTCGAACCACTCATAGTTCTACCTCAAACCATCCAACTACCATCTCGATTTTGAATTCAATAATCATAACATATTATCATGAAAACTTATACAGAGACGTGTAATATGGTTTATGCACTTACCTGGGCAAGCAGCACCATCCAGCGGTGCGTTACTGTAAGCATATATATATATATATATATATATATATATATATATATATATATATATATATATTATATATATATATATATATATATATATATATATATATAACCACATTTATGTATACGTCTACAATGCCTTAACTTGAAATAACACTTAACAAACCAACTAAACTAATCAAACATGAATCTTATCGCATTCGAGATGTTCATTTATTATTTGGAAGTCACGGCTCAAGTACAAACTAGCTAATCACACAAATGTCGATTCCAAGCACAATCATTTCTTTTTGAAGCTATTAATCGAGCATGAATTGACTAAGTATACATATATCGATTCCAAACATTCATATTCCACTTCGAAGTTATTAAACGAACGTGAATTAACTAAGTGTACATGTATCTGTTGTAAACATTCACATTTCATTCGAAGCTATTATTCAGGGATAAAGTAACTTAATTAAACAAACATCGATTCGAATGCTAACATGTTAATTCGAAACTACTTTTTACGCATGAATTAACTTAATTAAACCAACATCTATTCGAATGCTAACATGTTAATTCGAAAGTACTTTTTTTAAGGCACGAATTAACTTAATTAAACAGACATCGATTTAAATGCTAACATGTTAATTTGAAACTACTTTTTAGGCATAAATTAACTTAATTAAACAAACAGCGATTCGAATGCTAACATGTTAATTCGAAACATTATTAGCTTATTTCGAAGTTACTTCAGGCATGAATCAACTAAACTTAACATGCATAGCCCGGGCCTGAATTTAATCATACTAAACATAAATTATCACTTCATAATTTCAGTCAGCCTAGTCAACCTTAAACTAACATGCATCTCATCCCAAGGGTTTAAAACATCTCAAATTTAATAATACTTAGGAGGCAAGAAACACTCACCTCGAATCCAAGCCAAAGGACCTAACTCCGGGGCTAATTGGGCAAATTGAGGCTAGGTTCGAGTCCCATGTGGTCAGTCCTGGTCGTGATGCTGTTAAGGGTTCAAAACCCTAACCCTCAAGTCCCTGATTCACGTGGCCTTCAGTGGTCGCCGAACTCGAGCCCACTAATGGAGACACCCCACCTCGTCGCCGCCATCCTCGCCATCACCGACGCCTAACACAGCCCCAACCCTCTCTTCGATCTCACTCTCTAGCTCAGTTCGCTCGACCTCTGTCTCTTTCTCTATTTTTTTTGTCTCGAGCATCACGGGACTGCCGTGTAGACCTGGCGGCCGTCGGCGTGGCGCCGCCGCCGTCACCGCACCACCTGGCTTGCCTGCTTCTCTCTCTCTCTCCCTTGTCCCTCAACCTCTCTTTCTCTCTCTTGGTAGTGGTTTCTGGGGGATGGGGTCGCATGTCACCTGAAGGAGAACCCGCCTCTCCTCGTGTTTTTCCCATAAAACAAGGGGCTTCGGCCCCTTCTCTCTTTTTTTTTTTTGGTTAAAACTTGCCCATTAACTAAAATCTTTAACCCAATCTCGTACCTCTTATTCTAAACCTAGATCGTCAATATAACCGTTCATCGATTACTCGTTCTCGAATATATCACGGTTCGGTTTAATAAACAATGAGACTAATTCTAAGGCTGCCTATCTAGTCGTATTCGGGAATTTACTCGATTTAGTAATCAATGATAATTCTTATTAACGCTTATTAAAAATCATCGTAACATTTTTGAACTAACAATAATAGTATTAATAGCGACAAAATATTCTTTTTAATAAAATTATCATTCACGCAGGTGCATTAATAAATATTTAACTCATATCAATTATCAAACACGATTTTATAACGTCAAAAAGACAAGACGGTCAGCTTAGGTAAAAACAAAGAACAAGGGTGTTACACCAACGAAGGACGCTTAGGGATTTTGTCACCTTGCGAGTCTAAGGCATTGCCTCTAGCATTGTTCGACCAAATGTGGAAGCAAGCAACTTTGAGCTCAAGCTGGCTCTTATGTCCATGGTGCAACAATCCCAATTTGCAGGAACCCCGTTAGAAGATCCCAATTTACATTTCTCAGTTTTTTAAGAGGTGTGAGACACGTTGAGGTGCAATGGAGTTTCCACTGACACCCTTCGATTGCGTCTATTTCCCTCTTCACTTAGGGACAAGGCGAGAGCGCGACTTCATTCTTTACCTCCGAGATGCATCACAACATGGGACGAGCTCACCAAGGTTTTTCTTGGAAAATTCTTTCCTCTAAATAGATGGCGAGGCTAAGAAACCAAATCACTACCTTTGCTCAAAGCGAAGACGAGTCGCTCTATGAACCTTGGGAGTAGTTCAAGGACCTATTGAGGCAATGTCCACATCATAGGCTCCAACGATGGATGATAGTGCAAGCCTTCTACAATGCAATCACTCAATCGGTGAGTTCTACTATAGATGCGGTGGCGGGTGCCACTGTAATGAACAAAACGGAAGGTGAGGCTTACAACCTTATTGAGGAGATGGTGCTTAATAACTACCAATGGTCCAATGAGAGAAGCTAACCGAAGAGGGTTGGCGATTTAGAGTTTGATGCTATTTCCATGCTCTCTGCTAAAATAGATGCCATTTCTCAAATATGTGGGTCTGTTGATCATTCAACTGTGATTTTTGTGTGCTTGCCGACTTTATTATCATAGATATGGTCGGAGAGGTGTATGCCCAGATTATTCTAGGAAAGACCTTTCTTGACCACTTCTGGTTGTAAAATAGATGTAAAAGGGTGCTAGTTAAAATTTGATGTGGGGAAGTGTCATGTTGAGTTCAACTTCCGTGAAGACCAAATTGTTTCCCCCGCTTTATTTGTGTTTGATGAAGTGCCTGTTTCTTATGAGATTGAGATGGATGGTGTTTGGTGTCGTATTGACCCTTCTATATCTGATTCGATTTCTACTAAGGATCTTAACCTTAACTATGCTAAGGTGGAGTTTGCTGCCCCTATACCACCAAGCATAACTAAGGACGGACCCTTAGCTTTTAATTAAAGTTCTTTGAGTGCCTACTGCAGGTTTGCTTAGTTACTTACATCTTTTCCTCATATAGAAGGAATTAATTTCGACTTTGATCTTGGCATTGAGTTTAGTAGTGGCCCGTCTAATGGGGCTCACTTTCGGATTGTTTTGTATGTCGATCACGCTATTTGGCAATACCTAATGATGAAGAAGGTCCTCCATCTCAAGTATTTGAGGCAGTATCTTCAAGTGCAAGAGCTCAACTTTGAGGTCCGTGATAAAGAAAGGTCAGGAGTTATGGGAAAACCCATTGACAAGCCAGCTGTACAAACTCTTACTGATCCGAGCCCTCATGAAAGTGAAGGTCGAGCTCCTGATTGTAAAAGAACGCTTCTTAGGAAGCAACCCAAGTTTTCCCTTTAATAGTTTTTCTTTGATGTAATAAATGCATTTCTTATTTAGAAAAAAAAGAAAAAGTAAACAAACAAACAAAAGTCATCAACAAAAAGAGCAAAAACAGATAGGAAAAAGAAGAAAAAAAGAAAAAACATCGAAAAAATAATAAAAGAGTTTTAGTAGCTCTAGACAGAATCTACCACAGACCCCTAGCGATGTCTAACTCGGTCCGTGGTGCCTCTGCCAGAAATCACAAGAATATTCTGAAACAAAGCTAATTACAGAGGGTCTATAGTGGACCCCATGGTCCGTGGCTAGTCTCTCTATCCACAGTCAAGGTTTTTTCATGCCCTTTGACCTGAAATTTCCATCATTCATCTTCAACCTTTCGACTTTCTCTCTTTAAACTCTCTCCTTCTCTTTCTACAACTTCCATATCCATTCACCTTTTCACCTTCAATTTTTACTCAAATTCCATCAAATTTCTTTCTTTTCTTTTTATTTTCTTCACTTTCACTCTAAATCTCCTTCAACTTTCTGTTTTCTTCTCTTCTTTCTCTCATATTCTATCAATTTTCATGTCTAAACCATTAACAACCCAACTTCACCTTCCAATCTTCCCAATTTTCATATTTTGTTCAATATTTCTTCCCCATTAGCATTCATTTCTATGAATTTTTCATTTTTCACCATTTTTCGTCCCATTTTTACTTAGTTATTGTTTAGAGCATTCACACTCATTCACTCTCCATAACCCTGGCACCTAAGAAGAAAGCAAGGACCACTCAAGAGGCTAGAACGCCAAGTCAAGCAACCCAACGCACATCGTAAACCTCCTGAACCTCAACCAATGTAAGAAATCGAGGTAATATTCCTAACCCCTTGGTTTAACTCATCCAAATCATGTTGCTAGATACAATGTTTTCACTAGTAAGCTAGTTGTTGCTACTAATTATTATGATGAGAATTTGCTGACTCGATTAGGTTTATTGGATGACATTTTTTGGTTGTTTTCTTGGGGGGGCACTAGTCAATTTTCAGAGATTAGGACCACTATCGAGACCTCACTCTTGAGTTTTTAAGTGCATTGCATGTGGAGATCACGAGTGGCCCTTGTTGTCAAGAAGGATACATTTCCTTCTATCTCAATAGGAAGTTTTATGAGCTTAATTTGAGTGCCTTCAATAGCATATTTGGCTTTCCACCGAGTATGGACTTACCTTATTGCCATATACCTAAATACTTTAATTTAAATGCTTTTTGGGATGAAATTTCTGGGGATTATCGGTATGATACCAGCAATTCCAAAGGCACCATTATTAAAAATCTCTGCATTTGAGTGGCCCAGAGATTACTTGCTTGTGGTCTGTTTGCTAGGGTCTTGGGGAGGATAGTTTGAATGTGTCTCGGGTATCTGAGTCATATTTCTTATATAGCATACTCGCGAGTGACCATCCTGACCCAGGTCGTTTCTTGTTCATTTAATTACACAATGCGACCACTAGTTCTACACAGAAGATTGTGATTGGGGGTCTCATTACGCCTATTACTATGTCTGTTTGTATTGACCCGAACCCCGATGATAGAGCTCCTGGCTCCGAGCAGTTGAACTTAGCTGCTTTTGAACAAATGAAGTTTTATAAGGTGGAGGCTTGGCGCGTTTATTTTATTTATCCTTGGAACCGGCTAATGCCTCTCCTTAACGTTGACTGCACCACTCTCTTGAACCGAGCCAATCTTTACTTTTTATCGGGTAATAAAGAGCTAGCGTAACCAGCACCACCCCCTTGCCCTCCTCACCTAAGGACTTTAGTTCATCCCAGCTGTCCTCCTCCTTTGATTTTACGAGTTTGTATGCTACTCTTCAGTTGATCCAAGAAGACGAAGCATCCCTCCGAGCTTATATTCAAGCTAAGCACACTGTACTTTGTGACTTTGTTTAGAGGCGACATGATGGGCTCCTACAATAATTACTTCCCAAAACCAATATTTCCAAGACTTCAGAGCTTATTTGGAGACTTGGCGTGATTGGTATATTTCTCAACCCCACCCACCTCCTTCTCCTCCTTCTTTTAACTTGTTCTTTTTCTTGCCCATTGATTCTTATGTCCTTGCATTGAGGACAATGCTTTGTCCAAGCATGGGGGAGTTGTGTGTTTTCTTGTGACTGTGTGTGCAATGTGGATGTATGAACAGTTTGCATTTTAGGTTATGCATTTAGGATTAGTTTGCATTTTCAGTTGATTGTTTATTTTTGTTTCTACTTTAGGTTTCTTTTCATAGTTTTAGTTTTATTTTGGCATTTTTAATTCTTAGTTGCATTTTGCGTTTAGCATGCATAAAATGAAAAAAAAGGGAAAAAAAGAATAAAATGAAGGTAGAAATTAAAATCCTCTGATGATGAATCTTTAGACTAAGTCGTTTTCCTTGGCGTATTTTGACCCTTTTTGTTATGCCAATTGATGAATAAAATGTTTGATTATAAGTTTTTGAAGCGTGCTTCATGTTTTCTCTGTCATGTTATCTGCAATTCGATTATTCAATGATACTTTGCATGAATATTTGGCACATGAGATCTGATGAGCTAGTTGAGCTTACGTAGTTGTCCTGTGAGGCATTGAACTTGAGTAAACTAATTCATTATTTTAGTCTCATATTCTTTTTTATGTGTGACTCTTCCTAGATTTCAAATCTCTAGGACTTCCTTTGACTCATATTCAAGATCACATTTAACATGCACATTTAGGCAACATGATTGAGGCATTCTTCGAATTCATAAGCTATATTGACTAAACAACCACCCTTATTATGGATGATTTATCCCTTGCTACCCTCTTTGAGCCTTGACAATGTTATTAATGCAAACCTGTAACATCATCCTTGGCCAAATACATGTCTTACCCTTTCAGCCAAGACTATATAGTTTCATTAGTTTATTAGTAGTAGTTTATGGATAATGACATTTTTGTTTGATGTGGTTTGTTTGGATGTAATAAGGGATTTATGCGGTATTTTCCTTGGTATCGATTAGGTTGACTTTTGTGAGTTATTAGAAAAGTGTTGAAGAGTGTAAAAATTTCCCTTGCCATAATGCCTCTCTTCGAAAAAAGAAACAACGAAAGAAAGAAAAAGAGACAAAATATAAAAAATGTTGAATACAAAGAAAAAAAGAAGCAAAGTAATACCAGGATTTGGCATTGATTTCATATTAGATATACTTCCGTACTTTCTCTTATTGTTGAATGTTGGCTAACTAGGGGTGATTTTGTTTATTTTAGATGTATCAGTATGATGAGTATTTTTGTGGAAAGTTAGGCAAAGATGATTTATACTCATAGTCTTCGGCTTTGAGCTCTACAAATCCCAACATATTTGTTCCTCCCTTACCTTTGCCCATAGGCCCGTTACGACCATATTAAAGTCCTCATGATTGCCTAGTATATTTTGCATTTTAATGGTAGTAAATTGGAGAGTTTTAGTGAGCTTATGGTAGATTTGATTCTTTGGAATGAGATTTGAGAGAACCGTATTATACTTTAAACACATAAGTGATGAGTGCTTTATTACTCAAGTGAGGGTCAACTGGTTCTTTTAGCTCTATCTATTGTACGTGCTAATATGATTGTTCAAGTTCATTTAGGATAATGAACAATATTTGATGTGATGGTACTTGCTCTTATTTCGAAAACTTCATTCTTCTACCTATTTTGGAATGTTTTGAATCACTTTTGGGCTAACTTCTTGGGTCGATTTGGTTGCGGATGTTGCTACTACTGTTTAGCTGAGTAGGTTCTTCATCATAACTCTGGTTTCATAGTTGCTCGGGGACAAGCAACAGTTCTAGCATAGGGGAGTTTCATAAGTGCTTAGAGTTTACTTCATTTTGGGGTCATTTTGCCGCATTTTTAGGGAGATTTATGACCTTTGTGTTATAATCTACACTCCTATTCCCGTGTTATGCTTGGATATGGTTCTTTTCTGTATTTTGCAAGTTTTTAGACATTTTTGCACCAGCTTTGACCCCTAATTGAATATGATTTGACTCCCCGGGATGCCACCATTCACCATGCCTGTGGAGGAAAGGAAGAGCAAGAAAGTTTCGAGACATAGGCCACCACATATGGTGCGTGGTGATCCTTAGACTGCTTGCTTCTTCATCTTCCTTTATCGTGTGGCTGATGATATTCAAGTTTATGCTTAAAAGGGCTTCTTTGGCTGTAAAAAAGTGAGAGAACTGATCTCATTTCAAACTCATCTTTCTCATATTTTTCATTAGAATTAGGATTCTTAGTTTATGTTTGGAGTGTGAAAGAAGCAATTGAAGAAAAGCTTTGGCATTTGGAAGTTTGAAGATTGGGACACCATTAGAGAATCACCGATGCTACTAAGTTTTCTCTCCCTTTATTTTTGTCTTAAACTCTTGTTTTAATTGTTGTTAATTTCAAACATGAGTGAGCAGTTTATTTAATCTAGGGATTCGTTAGCCAAAGTATAGATGTTGGACCCTTAATCTTCATTGCTTACACTTATTCTATGTTAGGATGATTGAATTCTACCTTGTGATTGAAGTGTTATGAGTGAATTGTGGCCAAGTTTGCTTGCTGATGCTAGATAGTTGAGTGAAGTACTGAAAGGAGAAACTTAACGTTTGACCGACAAGTTAGGACTTGATTTAGCAATGCTTGAAAGAGATTTATTTGTGAAGAGGAAACTTCAGCCAATAAAAAAATCTACAACTTAGACCAAAACAAAGACATTCGAAAAATTGTTAATTGGATTAGTTTAGGCAAATCAATTTACTTTGAAAGAAACAACTAAATTTTAGCTCAATTGTACTCCTTTCAGTCATCTAATCCATGTATGCATGATTTAATCCATTGATCCAACTCCTTACTAGGCGAAATAATTCCCTAGATATTTTAATTCGATTGGGTTTCCCGATTAGTTAATTAGCTTAATTCAAACAAGCCATTGGAGCTTTGTTTGCTTAGCCTTTTATAATAGATCAAAACTCAATAAATTACATTTGGTCTCTATTGGAACGATATTAAAACTTAACTATAACATCCTTGCGCTTGTGGTAGTATTAGAAGTGAATGAAAGGGAGTTACTTGTTCTAAGGAGGGCATTTAATGGCCACAAGAACTCAAGCCATGAGGAACAAAAGGAGAATATCCTTCATACAAGATGCACCGCTAATGGCCGAGGGGCTTCCTTAGTTATGGATGGAGGAAGTTGTGCAAATGTAGCTTCCATGACCTTGGTAGAGAAGTTACAACTCAAGGCCAAGCCTCACCCTCATCTTGATTCCATCCAATGGCTAAACCAAGGTAAAGGACTCCAAGTCTTAACCCATTGCTTGATTACTTTGTCAATTGGGAATAGTTGTCCTGATGATTTATGGTATGATATCATACCAATGGAGGCTTGTCATGTCTTGTTGGGGAGGCCATGGTTATTTGACCATAGGGTTACATATGACGGCTAACAAAACACTTACACCCTTAACAAAGATGGCTAAAAGATCACCCTTGCCCCTTCAAAATGACATCAAATTTCCAAACCTAAACTCAAAGAAGGCCCTAAGGAGGGGAAATGTTATTATCCTTCCTTGAGCCCACTCTCTTAGCCAATCATTATGAGTTCAAGAACCACCAGGAGATGATACTTTTCACCCCACCTCAAGAGGAGCAAACTGAAACCTCACTTCATCCCTTAATTACCTGACTTCTACAAGAGTTTATCCATGTCTTCCTAGATGAAATACCCTCCGGACTACCCCTTCAAAGAACCATACGACATCACATTGATCTTATACCCAGAGCTGTACTACCAAAATAAGCCCGTATACCGAATGAACCCCAAAGACATCATGGAAATCCAAAGGCAAGTTAAGGAGTCCATTTCAAAGGGCTTGGTCCATGTGAGTCTAAGTCCTTATGTTGTGCCCATTCTCCTAGTGCCTAAGAAGGATGGGTTAATGAGAATGGTTATGGATAACTGAGCCATTAACAAGATCACAAATCAAATAGAGGCATCTCATGCCAAAATAAGAGGACATACTTGATGATCTCCACCAGTCTAGATTCTTTTTTACGATAAACATAAGGAGTGGCTACTACCAGCTCTAAATTCGTGAAAGGAATGAGTGGAAGACCGCTTTGAAAACCAAGGTTTGGCTTTATGAGTGATTGGTTATGCCATTTGGCTCTGTAATGCCCCAAGCACATTCATAAGACTCATGAACCAAGGGTTCAAACCATTCCTTAGTAAGTTTGCGGTTGTTTGCTTTGATGACATGTTGATCTTTAGTGGGGCTCAGGGGTAGCATTGTGAGCATTTGAGGTAAATTTTGATGATACCTGAGCAAGAGAAGCTTTAACCCCACTTATATAGGTTCTCATTCTTCACTCTTGAAGTGGCATTCTTATGGTGCACTATTTCGGTCAAAGGTGTCCAAGTTCATCAAAGCAAAGTTAAGATGATTAAGTCTTGGCCTATCCCCTCTTTTATGCATGAAGTTTGAATCTTTCATGGGCTACCTTCCTCTACTAAAGGTTCATTTGCAATTTTGGCACCATTGCCACCCCCATGACCGAAGTTGTCAAAGGAAATAACTTCACTTGGACAGTTCAAGCTGAAAAGTCCTATAAGGATCTCAAAACCAAGCTCACTTGTGCATCGATTTTGGCTCTTTCATGCTTTGACAAGGTGTTTGAGGTAGATTATGATGCCTCCAAAGTCGACATAGTTGTGATGTTGGTCTAAGAAGGCAATCCACTTGGTTACTTAAGTGAAAAGTTACGTGACTTAAAAAGAAGGTACTCTACTTATGACAAAGAGTTCTTTGCTATCATCTAAGCACTTGAGCATTGGACGCATTATATGATAGCTAATGAGTTCATTTTCTATTCTGATCATGAGGCCCTTAAATACATTCAAGGGCAACACATACTAAACTCTAGACATGACAAGTAGGTTTAGTATCTACAATCATTCCACTTTGTTATCAACACAAGTCGAGAAAACTCAACAGTGGATGCTTTACTAAGAACGTATCTTTTTTTGCTTCAGCTTAAATCATATGTAGTTGGATTTCAGCATTTAAAATCCTTGTATAAAGACAATTCAGACATTAGAGCGCTATTTAAGGCTTATCAATCTCACCTAAAGAGAGAATTCCTTATCCAAAATGGCTAGTTGTTCAAAGGAGGCGGATTGTGAGTGACAATGTGTTGTACTCAGGAGATTATCCCTAGATAGATCCCTTCTTGTCCATGCTGACTTTGCAACAACTGAGCACCAAGTAGGACCATTAACGATTCTATTCAAGGTGCTTTATAGGCAAAACCCCCTTGGGTTGCTTAATCTTACACTACCTCAGCTGGCCAAAGAGTGAAAGTAGATTTCAGAGCTCCATAAGAAGATTTAAGATCAAATTTGAAAGGCAAATGAGCGCTAACAAAGTCCAGCCAACAAGCACTGAAAGCAACCCTTGTTTTAACCAGGAGATTTACAATAGGTACACCTTTGGAAGGAGATGTTTCTATGCAAAAGGAAATCCAAACTAATGGTAAGGGTTGACGATCCTTCTGAACTGAATGAAAAGGTCAATGACAACCCTACAAGATAAACCTCCTAGGGAATATGGTATTTCTTGCACTTTTAATGTTGCCAACCCACAATCATACTTTAGTGACGAGAATCTTGAGAATTTGAGGGCAAATTCTTTCCTACAAGGGGAGGATGATGCACCTAATAGGGATAATAGGGGGACCAACTTTCTAACCCTTCATGCTGCCTAAATCAACAAGAAATCAAGGTAGTTTTTCAAATCATGCAAGGGATGCAAACTGGGTTACATTCTAGTTCAGCCCCAAAAAAGGTTGAAATTTACTACCGTGTAATGTCACAACTAGAAAGGGGAAGAAGGTGAATCTTAAGAAATTGATTATTGGGATTTCTTAGCACTAAGTTGCTTCATAATATTTATCATTATCCCCCCTCCCGCCAAAAGAGTTGGTGCCTTTTGTCCAAAGGGTCTACTTTTATCCAAGTAAAGAATGTACGAAATTCCTTTTAACCAATTAATGGGTGCTTGTGTCCTCGTTCCCTCATAACCCGTCAGCACCTAATTTTGGCCAATCTCAAGTAGTGATCAAAGGAGCTAAATAAGGTATTAGAGGGGAAAATTATATAAGTGTTGATAACTATTTTATAAAGGCTTACAAGATAATGTCTTATCAAGCTTTAAGCCTCTTGATTTATACTTGTTAGTGCAAGTTGTTTCCCTCTTGGTTTTGCCGAATTGTAGTCATTTGAGGTAGCTAGGAGTAGGGCTTTGAATACTCTCACACCTTTTTTTAATACCTAATATTACATGTCAATGAATGGTAGAGTTCAAACTCCCTCAAACCTTCTTCTTTGCTTTTGTCTAGTATAGCTCTCTACTGTGGAATTAAAGAGGAATTTCTTAATCATTTGAGTAGTTTTTCTTATCTCACTAGATCAAGAGTTGGAGCTCTAACTCTTATCATGGTGATATCTTATCCAAGCTACTTAGTTTATGATTGTTATTGCTTTGTGCTTACAAAACTCGATTCAAAGTTCATTAACTACTTAAGATCCCTTCTTAGCTTCCTCTCTTGGGACTTAGACATGCATCAAGTGGTATTAGAGCTTATGCTATTGCCTTGGCCAAAGCTTCTTTAGCCCAAAACATAACCCATACCAAACACATCCACCTCACAAAGAACCCAATTAGTTAAGTCCATCATGGCTAACAACAGGACCTTAGAAGCAAAGTTTGAGCACCTTTTCAAGGCAAATGCTGAGCAGGATGCTTAACTTGAGTATCCAAGAAAATAACTTGATCAAGCCATGAGATGTGAACAAAAGGAGGTCCAAAGTTCTCATTCCGCAAGTGTTTGAGTGCATGGACATTCTCGTTGACAAGAAGGTAAAACTTGTTGCCCTAAAGCTTTATAAATATGCTTCAATTTAGTAGAACAATGACGTGACTAATAGGGCTAAAAAAGGGAAGGGGAAGACCATGACTTGGAGGAAAATAAGGGAGAAACTTGGAGCAAAGCTCTTGCCACCCCATTACCCATAAGATAACTGTACAAGGCTCCATCATCTTAGACAAGAAACCAAAAATGTAAAGGAAAACACCTGTGAGTTTAAAAGGTTTATTATGACTTGTGATCATAAAGAGAATGAAGATTAAACTGAAGTGAGATACTTGGGAACACTAAGTGAATCCATTGGAAATGTTAAGGAGTCACAACTGCACTTGATGGGGTGTGTATCTTAGCCCACAAAGTTGAACTCTAAAAGAAAGTCAAGCTCAAGAAACAACCCCTAAGACCACTACAAAGAACCTACCCCTTTTTTTAGACCACAAAACAACCCTATGGCCCCTCAGATTAAAAACTCAACCCCCTCAAACAACTCCTCAACCCTCATGAAAAGCAAAGACGCTATGAATGCGAACGCTTAGGGCATGTAGCATTCGATTGCTCAAATTGAAAGGTCACCCTTAAGGAGGATGCATTAGGGGAGGAAAGGGGTGACAAGGAGGTCCATCTCATCGATATAGAGGACTGTATGGAGGAAGCAATTGAAAAGGAGTTCCTAGTTATAAGGAGGGCATTGAGTGGGCATAAGAACTCAAGCCGTGAGGAACAAAAAAAGGATATCTTCCATACAATATGCACCATCAATGGTTGAGGGTGTTCCTTAATTGTGGATGGAGAAAGTTTTGCAAATATAGCTTCCACTACCCTAGTAGAGTTACCCTTGCCCTTACTTCATCTAATGGCTAAACCAAGGTAAAGGGCTCTAAGTCTCAACCCTTCACTTGATTACTTTATCAATTGGGAAAAGCTATCATGATGATTTGTGGTGTGATATTGTACCAATAGATGCTTGTCATGTCTCATTTGGGAGGCTATGGCTATTTGACTATAGGGTTATGTATGATGGCTACCAAAACACCTACACCCTTCACAAAGATGGTTGAAAGATCACCCTTCCCCCCTCTAGCAGCACATCAGATTTACGAATCCAAACTCAAAGAAGACCCTAAGAGGGAGAATTCTATTATCCCCCCTTGATCCTACTCTCTTAGTCAATTATTATGAGTTCAAGAACCAAAAGAAACTGATACTTTTTACCCTACCTCAAGATGAGCAAACTAAAACCTCACTTTACCCCTTAGCTAACCAACTTCAACAAGAGTCTATCTATGTCTTCTTAGATAAAATACACTCCTGACTACCCCGAAAAGAACCATACAACATCACGTTGATCTTATACCTAGAGCCATACTACCAAACAGGCTCACTTACCTAATAAACCCCAAAGACACCATGGAAATCCAAAGGGCTTGGTCTGTGAAAGTCTTAGTTCTTGTGTCGTGCCTACCCTTATAGTGCCTAAGAAGAATGGGTTAATAAGGATCTGTGTGGATAATTAAGCCATCAACAAGTTCACTTGGATGGTTCAAGCTCAAAAGTCATTTGATGAGCTCAAAACCAAGCTTGCTCATGTGTCAATTCTGATCTTCTATGCTTTAACATGGTGTTTGAGGTTGAATGTGATCCCTCCGGAGTTGGCATAAGTGTGGTCTTGAACCAAAAGGCAAGCCACTTGACTACTTTAAGGAAAAGTTAAGTGACTCAGGAAGAAAGTACTCTACTTATCACCCAGAGTTCTTCACTGTAATCTAAGCACTTGAGCATTAAATGCATTACTTTATAGCTAATGAGTTCATTTTACATTTCAATCACGAGACCCTTAAATACATTCAAGGGCAACACAAATTGAACTCTAGGCATGCCAAGTAGGTTGAATATCTATAATGATTTCATATTGTTATCAACTACAAGTCGAGAAAATTCAACCAAGGAGTAGATGCTTTGTCAAGAAGGTATCCTCTTTTGTTTTAACTTAAACTGATGTGCACTTGGATTTGAGCATTTAAAGTCCTTGTATAAAGATGACTATGATATGGGAGAGCTATCTGAGGTTTGTCAATCTTACTCAAAGGGAGAATTCTTAGTCCAAGACGACCACTTATCAAAGGAAGTCAATTGCATGTGCCAAGGCGTGCTACTCGGGAAATTATCAGTAGAGAGATCCACGGAGGGTCTTTAGCAAGGCACTTTGGGGAAGACAAAACTTACATGACGGCTAAAGAGCACTACTATTGACCTCACATGATCAAGGACATTCAAGAAATAATCAAGACGTGCTTTACTTGTCAAATGGCTAAGAGTCACTCACTCCCCAAGGACTATAGACCCCAGTGTCGACTCCACAAAGGTCATGGCTAGATGTGAGCTTAGACTTTATGCTTGGTCTACCCTTTGCCCAACACAAAAAAGATTCAATCTTGGTGGTGGTCGATAGACTTTCTAAGATGGCGCACTTCATTGCTTCTCAGACAACAAATGCTGCTTCTCACATAGCGGATCTTTATCTCAAAGAAGTGGTAAGATTTTATGGCATCCTCTTTCCATTGCTTCTGACCATGATTCAAAGCTTCTTAGTTACCTTTAGATCACCCTATGGAGGAAATTAGGCAACATGTTGAAGTTCAGCACTACTTGCCACCCTCAAACAAATGGGCAAACAGAGATGAACTGCACATTGGGACTTTATTAAGAGTTATAGTCAAGAAGCATTTGCATGCATGGGACTTAGTTCCTTCCCATGCTAAATTTACATACAAGCGAGCACTAAGTAGGACAACTAATGAATCTCCCTTCAAGGTGGTTTACGGCTAAAACCTTCTTGGGCTGCTTGATCTTACACCCTTTCAACGAAAAGAGAAGATGAATAATGAAGCTAGCCAAAGAGTGAAGCAAATATAAGAGTTCTTTAATAGGATTCAAGGTCAAATTGATAAGGCAGATGAGCACTACCAAATTCAAAGCCAACAAGCATCGAAAGCAAGCCTTGTTTCAGCCAGGAGATTTGGTGTGGAAATACCTTCGAAAATAGAGGGTTCCTTCTAAAAGGAAATCCAAACTAATGCCAAGGGTGGATAATGCTTTGGAAGTGATTGAGAAGGCCAATAATAATTCCTAGAAGATAGACGATTCCTACAAGATAGAGCTTTCATGGGAGTATGGTCTTCCTTGCAGTTTCAATGTTGTTAACCTCAAATCATACTTCGGTGATGATCACCTTGAGAATATGGAATCAAATGCTTTCCAGCAAGGGCAAGATGATACAGCAAAGGAGGGACACCAAGGGGAGCAAGTTTTCAACCTTTCATGCGGCCTAAATAAATAAGAAATCAAGGTAGTTGCTCAAATCATGCAAGGTATACAATGGGGTTACATTCTGGTTCAACCCTGAAAAATATTGAACTTTGATGTCTTGTAACGTAACAACCAAAAAAGAAAAAAGGTGATTATTTTGCCAAATCAAAGGATAACGAGCTAGGAGTCCAACAAATCAAGTTTGAGATTATTTAGAGTTCATTTGTTAGTAAATAAAGCTCCAAAGTCAACTGCTCCAGTTTTGATTCTAACAGCACATGGGCAAAGAAAATGCGAGTGTCTGAGCATCTTAAGCAACTAATTTGAGGGGTTTCTTAGCACCAAATTCTATCATAATATTTATTATTATCCCCCCCATCCCCCAAAAGATATTGATGGAGTCCCCTTCAGCCAAGACAAGGAAGAGGATCCTAAGAGTCTAACAAGGTCCAATACAAGTTCCAAAGTCTAAGCCATGGTTCAAATTTTGGAGAAGAACCAAACAGTAGCAACCGGGCTGAATAACCAAAATTTACCCGATTTTGTTTATCTAATTTCTTAAGCTACATTGTGGCTTAAGATTGATATTTTTTTTGCATTTTTGGGATCCTTATGATGTTAACTTTCAGGTCCAAGCATTTAAAATCGATCATGCGCAGTTGAAGTCAAGGGATCAAGGCATTTTGTTCAACCTGCCAGTTTTGGTCCAAAACTGCACGGTAAAATATTTTAGTAGAAATCTTCTACTTAAACATGATTTAACCTTGATTTCTTTGCAAGAGGGTTTGTACACACCCTAAGGATTCCCCCCCATGGCCTAAAATCAAAATCATGCTCACTTTGAAAGAAGGGCAGAAAACCAGGTTAATTTTGAGCTTCTAGAACTCGGTTAAGCACCTAAGTGTTTTTCCTTCTCAAGTGGGCTTACTCAGCTTCTACCTTGCTTGCTTGCTTCAATCACGAGTCTAAGAAGTAGGAACATCGTCATTTGCTGCATTGAAGCCTTGGGCAGCATCCATCCAATGAGAGCAAGAAGGAAGAAATCACACCTTGCCTTCTAATTAGACAGCCGAAAAGGAGACTTACTTTACGGCTGCTTTTCTCAACATTTTTGCTAGAAAGTTAGTGTATTAGCTTAATTAAGTTGTATTAAAGTTAAATACATCATTTGTTTTGCTTTCCTTAATATTCTAGTTGTAATTAGTTTATTTAAGCAAGCATGTGATCTAGTTTAGCCCTAAGCGCATGGATTAGCCAGCTTAAGACGTTTCCTTCCTAGGAAGGAAACCTCATTCAGCTTCCTTTGTTGCTTGGTTGCTTAGTTGGTCTTGTATTAATGTTTGTCATGGCACATTTTGAAAAATAGACTTGAATATTGAATGAAAAACCAGAATTAAGAGCAAACAACTTTGGTTCCCTAAATACTTCAGTTGCTTATCCTTAATTTGATCGATTAAGGTGGTGATGAAGTAAGTCCTAAACCTTAATTAAGTAGTATTTCTGTATCTTAATCACAGTTTAGGGACCCTAAGCTCAACTTTAGTGATGATTCTATATCTAAACAAGAGTTTAGTTTATCCTTCTTTCATACATTCATTCACGGATTCACCTAAACTTAGCTTGAATTCAGTTTGTTTTGCAATTAGCTTTGAATTTAGGTTTGAGTATTTGTGTCTTCCTTCCAAGATACATCATATTTGGTATCATAGTTTTGGTTTCTCCTTGGCCTAGTACATCCCTCCACTTCCAGATTCATTCTCACTCAAATTCCAAACACTTTCGTAGTTTGAATCCAAACACAATCCGATAGCAAGATGATTTCTAGCACGAGTTTGGAAGAGAAGTTTGAAGCATTAATAAGGCAGAATGAAATGCTAGTGAAGAAGATTCATGATGATACTCAATGTAATCAAGAAACTCACGCTCAGAATGAGTATCTACGAAAGCAGCTTGGTTCCTTTTTGAAGCAAAAGCAAAAAGTGAATGAAAAAACTTATCAATCTGAACCAAGAAGGCAAGAACAAGTCTTTAGCCATAACATTGATTCATCTAATGAAGATGAACCTTTGAGAATGGCTAGACCAGAACCATATTTTCAAGCCAATACCAATGATTTCAAAGTTGAAATCCCAGAGTTTGAAGGTAAGCTTGATCCAGAAGAGTTTTTAGATTAGTTGCACACTGTTGAATGTGTCTTTGAGTATGAAGACGTTCAAGAGGATAAGAAGGTCAAGTTAGTGGAAAAACCTATGTGCTAAATGGTTTAAGGAAAGAAAGTCTAAAATCAAAACATGGGAAAAGATGAAATCAAAGCTTAAGGCTCGTTTTCTTCACCTAACTTATGTTCGAGATTGCTATTCTCAACTCCATAATCTTACTCAAGGCAACCTGAGTGTTGAAGAGCGTAAATGTGAGTTTGAGAAACTTGTAATCAAGTGTGATTTACAAGAACCCGAAGAGCAAACCATTGTTAGATACCTAGGAGGTCTTGATCCTAGGTATTCTAATGTGGTTGACTTGCAAGCTTATACCACCTTTAATGAAGTATGTGTGCTGGCTCACAAGGTTAAGCAGCAAAAGAAAGCAAGGCAGCCTTTTAAGCCCCAAAATCCTAAGCCTTATACCCGAAACCAACCCTTTAATAAGGGGAGTTCTAATCCTCCTTCCAAGCCACAAAATCCATTTCCTTCCCTTCCACAAAGAACCCCAGCTCCATCAAAGATCCAAACACCTCAAAATAGACCCAACCCCAATCCCATAAGCAATAGAAGTGTAACATCCCCAACCCCTAGAGTCAGGAGCATTACATTTTACTTACTCCCAACTTAACTTCTGGGGTGAAACGGACAGAGTTTCCCCTAAAAACTGACCATTTCTAGGCTAAAAATCTTACAATAAACCCCTGCAATCAACGGAAGCGTAAAATATTCTAAAATAAGCTCAACGGCTACACGCCAAAGTTCATAACTCAATGAGCATCTCGGTCGGAGTATATAACTAAACTAGTTCACTAATGCAAGGGAAGTGAAAGATACAACTCAACGGTTCACAGAACCGAAGTACTGGGGTTTATATCCCAAAACTTAACTAATTTCAGCTAAAAGGATAACTGACTAATAAGATGGTTGGCTAACATGGCTATACAGAGTAATTCCTAAACCGAATGCCCCACATGAACTAGAATACTTGTTTACAAATGTTTACAATTCTAGGAATACATTACATGACTTCGTTAAACACGTAAGACCCCTTCAAATAGGCACACATGACACCCTGCAAGCAAGAATAGAGTCCATCTTGACATAAGTGACTTGGCTTCTACTTGTCATAATGCAAACCTGGGGAAAGAGCAATGGGATAAGCAACCACACGCTCAATGAGTATTCCCTGACTCCTCAAAACCAAAACCGTCGCAGGCAATAATACCATTAATAGCCACATATCACGTGTTTATGTATTACTATCGTATTAAGCAATCATAGTCCTCGAGGAAGGATTACTATCCATAAACTTCATTTTAACCACTCAAACCCATTTCTAGGTCCTTGAATGACTAAATTCTTTTACTAACAAACAGTCAAACACGTAAGCAAGCAACGAGGCTAAGCACATAACTTTCTTTCATAGGTTATGTGACATAATTCGTGATTTACGCTTTATCTATCTAATTCACTCATATGAGATGCTTAAACACATGAAGTAAAGATTATGCAAAGAGCTTTCTTCTGCTAAACATGTACATTCAAACTCATATGCCTGATGCATTACAAGGATATGGCCACACTGTACTTGAGATTTTATTCATACTGTACTTAGAATCTTAATCACATGATATGCATAAAAATCCTTCTTTCTTTTTCTGAAAATACTTTACTTAGCCTGTTTAGGCTCATAAAAACTCTTTTTTTAGCCTCTTGAGGCTCATAAAGCTCTTTTCTTAGCCTCTTTGAGGCTCATATTCTTTAAAAGAATGTCTTTTGTGTTAGTCCTAATAGGACCCTTATAAACTTTTCACATTTCATTCAATCTGGCCTCTTAATGGCCCATAAAAACTTTCTTTCTGAAATACTTAAAATGGCGAAATGCTGACTGCTTTTCTTTGCTTATTAGGAAAATACTTTTGGCATAAGATCATTACAGGGTCCTTATTGGGTGAGATCTATTCTCAAACCCCATAGTGAGACCTAACGCTCACGCTAAGCTCTTACTCTCGGGAGGGCAACATATAACATATTCGACCATTACCCTTGTCAGGGTCTTCTAGGGTTTCCTAGTACCAGGACTTAGTCCTTAGGCTAACATCATTTATATCATATTGTCCAAGCACATTATCTTAGCCAATTTAAAGCATATGGCCATAACGGCTAATAAGTTTGCTGCCTCTAACAACAAAATTCTTTTTCATACATCGCACTCAATTTTTATTTAAATTGCTTAGGGATTCCCCTGTCAAGCGAGTTCACTCCCAAAATTGTATTTGTATAGTTAAAATAGGCCATCATTTGCTAATAGTTATGGCTACTATTAGTTAGAACCATGAAAACTTCCTTTTTCAAACTCAGCCTCACTCGCAAGATGAAACTTAATGACATAAAAGGGAAGGGAGTTTGCACGTAACACATTCAAACACTTCATAATCAACTCAGCAAAATAAGCCACACATGGCCTTGCAATCCACACAATTGCAGTTAAACACAACCCAGGCTCCCTCCTCACACAACCCCAACCACAAAGAACCTCAAAATTCTCATCAGTTCATCATCAAGCGATCCAACTACCAACTCGGTTTTCAATTCCATAACTATAGCATGTTATCATAAAAGTCAATTGAAATAGCTACATATAAACTTATAGAGCGAGCGGCAACCATCCAGCGGCTTGATATAGCATGTACAAGCGCATATATATATACACACACACACACACACATTGCATTGACTCAAATGAAGTGATTAACGAACTGAAAAAACTAATAGGGTATGAAACTAACTTGCGATCATATTTCACATTTAGGAAATAAACATTTCATACTCATGTCAACTTCGAAGATAGCTAACCAACTAAACACATAATTCTCAAAACATAACTAACCAACCAAACATGCCATTTTCAAAGTATAACTAATCAATTAAACATGTCATTTTGAAAGCATAACTAACCAGCTATACAAGCCACCTTTAAAGCATAACTAATCAACTAAAGATATCATTTTCAAAGCATAACTAACCAACTAAACGTGCATCGATTTAAAACATTCTTAGGTTGTTTTAGAAGCTACTTTTTCGAACATGACTTAGCTAACTAGCAAGCATTTATTCGAACATGAATTGATTAATTTAACATGCATTGATGTAACACTACATGTTCTTTATTCACAAAATACTCAATCTACTAATTGAAAAGGCCTCAAATTCTACCCCCATGGTAGCCCCTTCCTCGGTCCATTTTCGGTCCAATTTTCAGCCTCCTTTTAATAAAATTATAGGGCGTATCTTCTGCCCATCTAAGGTGACTTTCTAACCCTACCAAGTAACATTTCAAGCATAAACGTTAGTTCAATCCTGGGTAGTTTATCATCAACCTAAACGTGCATAATCTAAATCTGAGTTTGGTTGAACAAAGCATTCATAATCGCTTCTCCTATTTTCAACTAATCTAACTAATCTTAAACTAACATGTAACATGACTTAAGGGCTAAATCATTTTTGAAATTACTAATAATTTAGAAGGCAAGAAACACCCACCTCACTCTAAGCTAGAGGTTTGTTTGAGGGCCTTGGGCTCGATTTTGAGTGCTGGAAAAACCCGATTCCTTGACCCTTGCTTGCTAACCGCTCAACCAGGCCCCAAACTATGCTTAATCTACGCAATTCGGACTCCTAATTCAACCAGAATGTCACTCACTCACTCAGTGCTTTTTACTGATGCTTGTGCTGCGAATTCAGCCTCAATCTATAGAGAGATGGAGTGGTTATGGTGTAAAGTGCATGGCCGAAGTTGGGCACCTGTCCGGAGCCTCAAATTGCTGCTCGAACAGACCACCAATGCGATTATTACGCTCTGTTCTTGCCCAAAATTTGCAGCAAATGGCTTCTAGGGTTCTGGGGGAGTTGAATGGGGGAAAGGTTCGAGCTGGATTGAGGAGAAATGAAGGGTTTTTGAGCTTCCATGGCCGTGCGAATAGAGGGTAGCAGAGGAGGAAGAAGAAGAGAGAGAGAGATGTGTTTTTTGGGAGGGGTTCGGGGGTCGCGTACTGGTGGAGGGAGAAAAGTGCCTCGCATAATTTTACCAAAACACCCCTCCCTTCTCTTCCCCCTTCTTTTGTTTTGAACTCCTGAATACTTAACGCTGCTAGCCTAATATCACACCCTATATTCTAAACCCGAATCGACAATACAACCTTTCATCGATTATTCGCTCTCAAATACGTCAAGGTTTGATTTAATAAACCTCAAAGCTAATTCTAAAGCAAACAACCTAATCGTAATCAGGTTCCAATTCGATTTAGTACTCGTTAATAATCTACATTAACGCATACTAAAAATATCAAAAGATTTTCAAAACTAATAATAATATTAATAGCGACGAAAACATTCTTTTTAATAAAATTATCATTCTCATAAGCACATCGATAATAATTTAACTCATATAGTTAATAAAAATACGACTTTACAACACAAAAAGGCGATACGACTAGCTTAACATAAAATAAGAAACGCGGGCGTTACATGCTTCCCCCCTTAAAAGAATTTCATCCCCAAAATTCCAAACCATGTTCGGTCATACCTAAGATGTGCACACACATGACACAATCTACACAACTTGCACTATAATCCAAAATCTTGTTCTATAATTAGTTGAAAATCGAAAAAAGGCTTATGGTATCCAGTCTCCTCCTCGTCAATCCTCTTCAAGCGTCTACTCACTCTATTTAGGCGCCGAGGGAAAATCGCATTGAAGAGGGGAAAATGAGTTGTCATGGTCAACCATATTGAGCTTGTTTAATGAACATACACTTTCGATAATCTAGACTAAATCCACCTAGTAAATAATAACTCTATGTACGTGCATTGCTATGAATTGAAGTTTAAAGGAAGGACAATTGGGCTGTTGATACCTCAAGGTTATATACAAGTAGTCTTGTTCCAAAACATAAATTCAGTCACTTTTAGGGTCACAGCGGTTAACATGGAGATTCCTATAACACATTAGAGTAATAATAACATCACATAGCACCATGTAGCATCACTCAAGCATAATAGCATTGCATAGCATTGTATAGTATCAGCAATTTACAAAAGGAAAACATATAAAACTGATATTCCTATGTTTATACAACAATCACAACTAACTTTTAGGCCTTATATTCAAGGTAGCTTAGGCAAGGCATGTCAAGGTCATATGAAGGGGGTTCAACTTAATCAGGTTCATTCTAAAACATGAAGATATCAGGTCAATCTAAGGTTAAATCATTTACTAGAAAGTTACCACGTCACACTAAGATAGCAGAGACATCAAATTACGCCATATTGGCAATGAAGAGACCTGAAGTAGCATTCAAATTCACATTGACATCAAGTAGGGTTTACAGCACAGCATAAAGGATTAAGAACCATGAGTTGCAAGAACTAGCATAACATGTCGATAAGATTAACTTGAGAAGATGGTGCTAATGTAAGAATGTAAGTCGGTGACTTTGATGGTGGTGAGGCTTTCCCTAAAGTCCCCACTTTAGGACCGATTGCCCCTTAAGTCGTAGGTTCATGCAAATAAATGGGTATGCTCCTAGACGAGTCCTGGGCCCGTGGCTTATGGGCCTACATGCTCCCGCTGCGCTATTCTGATCAAACATATAAAGGGCAAGAATATGTAAATGCAGGTTTCTATGGTCGTCTCATCATGCTTCAAATATGTACATACGCAGCTATTCAGCGCTAACATGGAATCATAGAATTCACGAAATGCAAATAATGAGTCGGAGGTCATATGAGTCGGAGATCATGTCATGTCATGAATTACAAAATTTAAATCACTTGGATAACCAATTCACATACCAAACCAACTGAAGTCAAGCAAATACGTAGATGTGCATTTACTGAGCTAATCACTCACAAGCCACTTGAATAACCGTGCATGATGATCCTAAGCAATTATCTGGGTTCCATGACCTTTACACTTTGCATAACGTTGCACTTATGCTTCAAAACATGTAGACTCACAGTAATATCTTACGAAGAGACATCTAGGTAACTATACATGAATGCAACCCTCATTTAAAACTTAATGTCCAGGTTATGCCTCAAGGTTTGTCCAAACTGTTTGGAGTTGGCCATCAATCAACTAACGAAGGGGTAAGAACGACGACATTATTGGTCTATATACATTGAGGTTTTGTGACGCATTTGTCTCACATATACTAATGGAGGTCTAAAGAACTCCTAGTACAGATGGGAAGGTTCTACTTTCTACTATGGGCATCCTTGGTTCTACACTTGGTGCTTGTGCTTAAGAAAGTGTTGGGAAGGCATAGACTGTTACCCCATGAGGTAACGAGGTGATGCATGTGGTGTAATAATCCCAAAGTCTGCTAGGTCCTTTCTCCCTTGTGCTTTCTAGGTGTATTGGGGTTTGATATAGCTAGAACACTACCAATTTCACATAGGACATCAAGCACATTATACAGGTGACAACAAGCATCGCACTAGACAATGAGGATAATTTTCATCCAATGGTCAAGAGGAATGCACTACTATTGCTTAATTTCTATCCAAGCATATCGAAATCTCATTTCATTTCTTACCATTCCAAATTCACGTATGGGGGGTATCAACTAGTGAGATTTTCAATCATAGAAAGCTGCCTCCAATCAATTATAATAAATCATCATTAACACATCCGATAATGCATACACCTTGGCATGTGAACACTCAAAGTCATTTGATTACACACAAAGAGTTAAGCTCATAGGGCTAACCCAAGCATTATTGCAAAGCAAATGCGAGCCTTCGGTTGTAACAATAAGACCCAACAAAACAATTAGAAAGGTTTCTAATGCGAAAGCATAACCCTAACTCACTAATTGGAAGACTTCGATTTTCAAGGTCTTTAGGTTATCAAAAGAAAATAGTTTAACTGCTTCTAGCTCTCTCTCTGCCAACCTTTGAGTACGTCTGCTCACTCCATTATAGGGCCCGAGGAGCAAATCGTACTTTAGGGGTAAAGATGAGCTTAGAGTTAAGACTTTTCCAATCATTTGCATTCAAATCATATGTCCTTCAAACTTTCGATTAAAATCACCAAGGCATATAGGCAAAACAACTTTCGATAGAGCTAACACTTAACTTATCCACGAGAATACAAGCCACTTGGCCTACACCGTAGCAAATGGTTCTTTCATCCAACCAATCAGCTCAGTCAAGCCGCACACAACTAACTAAACGCACCAACGTTCACATATAACTCATGTTTGCATGCTAAGCATACATATATCAGATCGTCGTGAATGCGTTCCTAGGCAACTATATAAGATGCAAGATTCAGGTCACGGCCTGTGCTCATAGGACCTTTCTCTGATACCATCATGTAACAACCCCAGCCCCAAGGGTCAGGAGCGTTATATTTTACTTACTCCCAACTTAACTTCTGGGGCGAAACGGACAGCGTTCCCCTAAAAACTTACCGTTTTCAGGCTACAAGCCTTACAATAAACCCCTGCAACCAACGGAAGGGCAAAACATTCTAAAATAAGCTCAACGGCTACACGCCGGAGTTCATAACCTAACGAGCAACTCACTCGGAGTACATCAACAAAATAGTTCATTAATACAGGAGAAGTGAAAGATACAACTCAACGGTTCATACAACCAGAGTACTATGGTTTACATCCCAAAACGTAATCGATTTCAGCTAAAAGGAGAACTGATTATCAAGTTAGTTGGCTAACATGGCCATACAGAGCGATTCCTAAACCGAATACACTACATGAACTAGAATACTTGTTTACAAATGTTTACAATTCTAGGGATACATTACATGACTTCGTTAAACACGTAAGACCCCCTCAAATGGACACACATGACCCCTTGCAAGCAAGAATAGAATCCATCTTCGTATAAGTAACTTGGCTTCTGCTTGTCATAATGTAAACCTGGGGAAAAAGGGGAAAGAGTAATGGGATGAGCAACCATACGCTCAATGAGTATTCCGTGACTCCTTAACACCAAAACCGTCACAGGTAATGATACCATTAATAGCCACATGTCACACGCTTATGTATTACTATCGTATTAGGCAATCATAGTCTTCGAGGAAGGATTAGTATCCATAAACTACATTTTAACAACTCAAATCCATTTCTAGGTCCCTGAATGACTAAATTCCTTTACTCACAAGCAGTCAAACACATAAGTAAGCAAGGAGGCTAAGCACAGAACTTTCTTTCATAGGTTATACATAATAATTTATGATTTATGCTTTATCTATCTAATTCACTCATATGAGATGCTTAAATACATGAAGTAGAGATTATGTAAGGCGCGTTCTTTAGCTAAACATGTACATTCAAACTCATATGCTCAATGCATTACATAGATATGGCCATGTTGTACCTGAGATTTCATTCATACTGTACTTAGAATCTTAATCACATGATATATATGCATAAAAATCCTTCTTTCTTTTTTTAAAAACACTTTACTTAGCCTCCTTAGGCTCATAAAAACTTTTTTCTTAGCCTCTTGAGGCTCATAAAGCTCTTCTCTTAGCCTCTTTAAGGCTCATATTCTTCCAAAGAATCTCTTTCGCACTGGTCCTAATAAAACCCTTATAAACTTTTCACGTTTCATTCAATCTGGCCTCTTAATGGACCATAAAAACCTTCTTCCTAATACTTAAAATGGTGAAATGCCAACTGCTTTTCTTTGGTTATTAGGAAAATACTTCTGACATAAGATCATTACAGGGTGCTGATTGGGTGAGATCTATTCTCAAACCCCACAGTGAGACCTAACCCTCAAGGTAAGCTCTTACTCTCGGGATGGCAACATATTATATATTAGACCATTACCCTCGTGAAGGTCTTCTAGGGTTTCCTAGTACTAGGACTTATTTCCTAGGCTAACATCATTCATATCATATTCTCTAAAGCACATTATCTTAGCCAATTTAAAGCGTATGGCCATAATGGCTAATATGTTTGCTACCTCTCACAGCAAAATCCTTTTTCATACATCGCACTCATTTTTTATTAAAATTCCTTAGGGATTCCCCCATTAAAGCGAGTTCACTCCCGAAACTGTATTTGTATAGTTAAAATAGGCCATCATTTGCTAATTGTTATGGCTACTATTAGTTAAAACCATGAAAACTTTCTTTTTCAAACTCACCCTAACTCGCAAGATGAAGCTTAATGACATAAAAGGTAAGGGAATTTGCACATAACACATTCAAACACTTCATAATCAACTCAGCGGAATAAGCCACATGTGGCCTCGCAATCCACACGATTGCTATTAGACACAACCCAGGCTTCCTCCTTACACAACACCACCTATAAAGAACCTTAAAATTGTCATCAGTTCATCCTCAAGCCATCCGACTATCAACTCGGATTTCAATTCCATAACCATAGCATGTTATCATAAAAGCCAAATGAAATATCTACGTATAAACTTACCGAGCGAGTAGCAACCATCCAGCAACTCGATATAGCATATATATATATATATATATATATATATATATATATATATATATATATTGTATGGACATATATCTATATAAATATAAATATATATATATATATATATGTATATATATATATATATATATATATATATATATACACATACACATATATACATATATATATATATATATATATATACATACATATACATGTATCTACATTGCATTGACTCGAATGAAGTGCCTAACGAACTGAAACAAACTACTAGGGTGTGAAGCTAACTTGCGTTCATATTTCACATTTAGAAAATCAGCAGGTCATACTCATGTCATCTTCAAAGCATAGCTAACGAACTAAACACGTCATTCTCATAACATTACTAACCAACTAAACATGCAATTTTCAAAGCATAACTGATCAACTAAACATGTCATTTTGAAAGCATAACAAACCAGCTATACATGCCACCTTCAAAGCATAACTAACCAACTAAACGTGCACAGATTTCATTCTTAGGTTGTTTTAGAGGCTACTTTCAAACATGACTTAGCTAACTAGCAAGCATTGAGTTAAACATGAATTGACTAATTTAGCATGCATCGATGTAACACGTTCTTTATTCACAAAATGCTCAATTTACTAATCAAAAAAGCCTCAAATTCTACCCCCATGGCAGCCCCTTCCCTGGTTTATTTTCGATTGGATTTTTAGCCTCCTTTTAATCAAATTACAGGGCGTATCTTCTGCCCACATAAGGTGATTTTCTTACCCTACCAAGCAACATTTCAAGTATAAACACTAGTTCAATCTAGGGTAGTTTATCATCAACCTGAATATGCATAATCTAAATCTGAGTTTGGTTAAACAAAACATGCATAATCGCTTCTCCTATTTTTCAGCTAATCTAACCAACCTTAAACTAACATGCAACATGACTTGAGGGCTCAATCATTTTTGAAATTACTAATAATTTAGGAGGCAAGAAACACCCACCTCACTCCAAGCTAGATGTTTGTTTGAGGGCCTTGGGCTCAATTTTGAGTGCTGGAAAAACTCAATTCCTTGACCCTTTCTTGCTGATCGCTCGACTAGGCCCCAAACCATGCTTAATCTACGCAATTCAGACCCCCCATTTGACTAAAATTTCACTCACTGACTTGGTGCTTTTTACTAATGCTTGTGCTGCGAATTCAGCCTCAGTCTATAGACAGATGGAGTGGTTACGGTGTAGAGTGCATGACCGAAGCTGGGCACCTGTCCGATGCCTCAAATCGCTGCCCGAACAGACCACTAACGTGATCATTACGCTCTGTTCTTGCCCAAAATTCATAGCGAACGGCTTGTTGGGTTCTGGGGGAGTTGAATAGGGGAAAGGTTCGAGCTACGTTGAGGAGAAATGGAGGGTTTTTGAGCTTCTATGGTTGTGCGAATGGAGAGTAGCAGAGGAGGAGGAGGAAGAGAGAGAGATGCCTTTTTGGGGGGGTTTCGGGGATAGCGTGCTGGATGAGGGAGAAAAGGGCCTCGTGTAATTTTACCAAAATACCCCTCCCTTATCTTCCGCCCTTTTATTGTTTCAAACTGTTGAACACTTAACACTGCTAGCCTAATATCGTACCGCGCATTCCAAACCCGAATCGACAATACAACCTTTCGTCAATTATTCATTCCCAAATGCATCGAGGCTTGATTTAATAAACCTCAAAGCTAATTCTAAGCCTAACAACCTAATCGTAATCGGGTTCCTACTCGATTTAATACTCGTTGGTAATCTACATTAACGCATACTAAAAATCATCGAAAGATTTTTAAAACTAATAATAATAATATTAATAGCGACGCTTAATCAGATTATCGTTCACAAAAGCACATCGATAACAATTTAACTCATATAGTTAATAAAAATATGACTTTATAATGGAAAAAGGCAATACGACCAGCTTAACGTAAAATAGGGAACGTGGGCATTACATTCTTCCCCCCTTAAAAGAATTTCATCCCCAAAATTCCAAACTATGTTCGGTCGCACCTAAAATGTGCACACACATGACACAATCTACATAACTCGCACTGTAATTCAAAATCTTGTTCTATAATTAGTTGAAAAACCGGAAAAAGACTTATGGTATCCAGTCTCCTCCTCGCCAATCCTTTTCAAGCATCTACTCACTCTATTTAGGCGCCAAGGGCAAATTGCCAATCCTCCTTTTTTGACCCTTAAACATGTCAAAGCTTGCTATTAAAAAGGAGTCAAATTTGACTCTCTAAAATGCTGCCTGATTGGACTGAAAACTGAGCAGGGGCTGACTGTTTCTAGCTGGGCTAGCTAGCTGAACCAATGCAATTACAAAAAAAGATGGGGCAACTTGTATCATTTATTTGATGATGAGTGTGCGAGCAAATGTGCGAAGCTACTCCTCAAAAGTATCTAATGCTCACTAAATCAAATAGTAGATCATGGACTAGCTGTGCATGCTTTGTAGCCCACTTAGATTAGGACCTTGCTTTAAGATATTGTAGACTAGTGCTTGGACATTTTGACCTAGATTAGCTTCAGCAGAGTAATCTCTATCATCCTCCCCTTGTTGAAGAGGATTTGACCTCAAATCCTCAAGATGTACATCATTCAAATATGGACTTAAATTAGCCACATTGTAGGTAGCAGAAACTCCATATTCTCTTGGAAGGTCAAGGCTATATGTATTATCATTGATCCTTTCCAAGATCTCAAAAGGATCATCTACTCTTGGACTCAACTTGGACTTTCTTTTTTGAGGGAACCTTTCCTTTCTCAGATAAACCCAAACAAGGTCTCCTGACTGGAAGACAACCTTTCTCCTATGCTTGTTGGCTTGTGACTGGTCACTGGCATTGCTTTTCTCAATCCTCTCTTTGACTATGTCATACAGCTCTTGAATCTCCTTCATTCTTTTCTGAGCCTCCACACTTGGGTTCCCTTCAATGGCTCTTGGAACCAGATCTCTTGGACTTAGTGAATCAATACTATAAACTATCTTGAAAGGAGATAAGCCAGTGGTCCCATGAAGAGCTCTATTGTATGTAAACTCTATATGTGGTAGTAGAACATCCCATGCCTTAGCATGTGTTTTGATCAAAACTCTCAGAAGGACCCCAAAAATCCTATTGGTGACTTTAATCTGGCCATTAGTTTGATGATGGCATGTGGTGCTGAACTTTAGCTTTGTTCCCAGCTTCTTCCAAAGGGTAAGTAAGAAATGGCTAAGAAACTTAGCATCCCTATATGAAACTATTGATCTAGGAACACCATGAAGCCTCATCACTTCCTTAAAGTAGAGCTCAGCAACTTGAACAACATCATTAGTTTTGGTATAGGCTATGAAATGAGCCATCTTTGAAAACTTGTCTATAACCACAAAGACTGAATCTATCCCCCTTTGGGTCCTTGACAAACCTAAAACAAAATCCATACTCACATCAGTCTAAGTGGTTTGTGGTACTGGCAATGGAGTGTAGAGTCCTTAAGGCAATGAGTGACTCTTGGCTACATTCCAGGTGGCACACCTCCTAATGATGTCTTAGATATCCTTGGACATGCTTAGCCAACAATAATGCTCCTTAAGCATAGACGTTGTCTTGTTTTCCCTATAATGGCTAACCAGAGCTCCTCCATGGGCCTCTCTGATCAGCAGCTCCCTTATTCCACACTTAGGAATACACAGCAGGTGCCTTTAAACAAATACCCATTCTATAGTTCCCTTTGATTTTTTGTTACAGCTCTCATACAACTCCAGGAAGTCCTCATCATGCTCACACAACGATTTGAGATGAGTCCCAAGCTGAAATAACAACACATGCCTCCTGGATAGTGCATCTGCCCCTTGATTCAGCTTTCCAGATTTATCTTTGATAGTGAAATGGAAGGACTAAAGCTACTCCACCCATTTGGCATGCCTAGCATTGAGTTTGTGATATCCCTGAATTTACTTGAGAGCCTTATGATCAAAATACAGTATAGCTCAGCAGCTATGAGAAAATGACTTCGGTGTTCCAAGCATCTGATGATAGCATAGAACTCTTTATCATATGTTAAGTACCTCTTTAAATCATGAAGCTTCTCACTAGAAAAGGCAATTAGTCTGCCTTCTTGAGTTAAAACCCCTCCAATGCCTGCTCTAGAGGCATCGCACTCAACCTCAAACACTTTCTTAAAGCAAGCAATGCTAGCACAGGTGCTTGAGTCAGTCTCTTTCTGATCTCTTCAAAGGCTTGCTGAGCCTTAGAACTCCACTGGAAGGAAATCCCCATGATCACTTCAGTCATTGGTGCCATGATGGTTTAGAAATTCTTGATGAAGCTCCTGTAGAATGAAGCTAGGCCATAGAAACTTCTCATATCATGGATGCTTTTAGGAACAGGCCAGTTCCTAATTGCCTTCACTTTGTTCTCATCTACTTAATCCCCTAAGCAGTAACTATGTACCCTAAGAAAGTGACCTTATAAGTGAAAAAGTTGCACTTCTTAAGATTGCTATACAGCTTCTTTCTTTCCAGAACTTAAATAATCTGCTTAAGATGATCTAAGTACTCATCTTCAGCCTTGTTGTAAATCAGGATATCATTAAAATAGACTACCATAAATCTACCAATAAAAGGCCTAAAAACATGGTTCATCAGCCTCATGAAAGTGCTGGGTGCATTAGAGAGGCAACAAGGCATGACTAGCCACTCATAGGGACCTCCCTTAGTCTTGAAAGTAGTCCTCCACTCATCACCCTCTCTGATCCTGATCTGATAATAACCACTCCTTAGATCCACCTTTGAGAACACCTTTGAGCCATAAAGCTCATCCAACATGTCTTCCAATCTGGGAATAGGATGCCTGTACTTAATGGTGATCTTGTTGATAGCTATACTGTATATACACATCCTCATACTCCCATCTTTTTTTGAAACAAGCAAGGCTGGCACAGCAGATAGACTTAGGCTCTCCCTAACCATTCCCCTGGCTAACAACTCTTTAAACTACCTTTAGATCTCCTGAGTGTCCTTAGAGTTCATTATGTGGGCTGGTTTATTGGGTAGGATAGTTATAGGAATTAGATCAAAGTGGAACTAGATTTATCTTTTAGGAGGTATGCTTGGTGGAATTTCTTCTGGGAATACATGGGTGTATTGGTCTAGGATTGCTTTAGCTTATGGAGGTATGATTGGGGTCTCATTCTGGGCTATACTAGTTTGAAGAATCTACTCCTTAAAAGGTCTGAACTCATGCTGTAAAGCCTTAAGGTTAGACTCCACTAGCGCCAGAAGCTTTTATATGGGTTGAATAGGTTTACAAGGCTTGTGTTTGGGCATTTCATGTGGGGCTAAAGGGTGATGGGGACCATCGTGCCCAAGCTTCATCCACACATTCAGCAAACCCTCACACCCATTCAACCCCCAAGGAGGCCAAAGAAGTTCATGCCTTGGTTAGAAAACTCATGTACACAGCAGAAGATGCACTGTCCAGTTCGTCCAGTTTCTGGCCCGGTTTTGTGTCGCTGTTGGAGCAAAATATAGAGGGGAATATTTCCTGCACGCACCACCCCCTTAAAGCTCAAGATCTTAGCTTTCCAACAAGACCTTTTGCAAGGCATTTGGAGTCCATTTGGTCAGTCAACCAAGCCCAAAACGGAAGACAGTGCACTGCAGGGCGCCAATCAGCACAGTCCGAATTAAGGGAATGTTTGGCCCACCAACTCAACTCCATTGTTTCGAAAATTTTGTAGCATGAAAGGGGACATAAATATTTATCAAGTCAAGGGTTCAAATCCCATCCAAAGCACCCCCTTGTGTAGGTTTTATCCAGCCAAAAGGATAAGCAAAACATCCCTTTACCCAGTTTGTTGCTAGCCGGTACAAGAGCTGTTTTTCTTGGACTTTTTGCTTGTCAACTTGCATCCCCACTTGCTGAATGACTCATCTTGCTGCAACCTAGGACTTTGGTAAGCGTGACACCTCATTTGGGAGGCATAATAACCCCTAATGAGGTAGATTAAGCTAGGTAGTGAGGCGTCTAGCTAGTAGTGGCTGATTAGGTGTGTTTCTCTTCCCCACATGTACTTAGCTTTGTATTTGCTGCCTAGGAAGAGAGGGAGCTCAGCCATTGCTTGTTAAAAGGCAGCTTGGTTCCTTCATTTTGCAACCAACTTGAATGTATAAGCTTGTGAGTTCTCAAAGAAACTCTCCCCTCAAAATTCCTAGCCTGTATCTTAAGTGTGGCAACTTAAGTGGTGTCTAGGTCCCTTTATCTCAATTAGGTGGTGATTCCTAATTGATCTAAGGGGATTGCCCAAGTATCCAACAAGAGTGGCTCCTATTGGATTATCTCTTGAAGGTGCTTGCTCTATCCAACCTCTCCTCTTATCTTCTACATTCTCTTACTTTCCTCCATTAGTTTCCTTGGCCAGAACAATGGTGAAGTAAGCTTGGGTTGTGTTCATTGCAAGCATATATCATTTGGTATCAGAGCTTAGGCTACCTTCTTGGCCAAGCTTCCCTTGCCCAAATACGTTCAAACACCAAACTCACAGAAACCACCCCAAACACTCACCCACAAAATTTCCAGCCATGCCTAGCCAGAAATTTAGCACGGGCACACCGTGCTCCCTACACACGACCGTGCCACATCCAGAAACCCAAACCCATTTTCCAGTAACACAGCACAGTCACCCCGTGCCACCACATACGACCATGCCACACCCACTGTCCCAGAATTCACCTTCAGCCCGTGAGCACGCCCTGACCGTGCCACACCACCCGACCGTGCCTCCCCCTTTTCAACCCAAAACACCAAGTTCCCACCACAAAATCACCATGTCCACTAGCCTTACCCCTACTCAGGTGGCTGAACAAGCCCTTCGGGAGAAAGATGAACTTGAGGCACAACTCAAGTACCTTCAACGGCAACTTGGCCAACTCATGGAAGAAAAAGGCGGAACCAATGGAGTTCTCGAAGCTCAAGCAAGCATAGGGACTCGGATGATTCTGAGGGAAGCCACCCTTTTGGTGATTCTAGTGAGGAAGAGCAAGGTAGACGACCACGCCGACACCAAAGGCATAACGAACAAAGCTATGGTGATTTTAAAGTTGACATCCCGGAGTATGAAGGTCAACTCGATCCGGATATCTTCCTTGATTGGTTACAAACGGTGGAACGAGTCTTCGAGTATAAGGACATTCCGGAAGGCAAGAAGGTAAAACTAGTGGCTTTGAAACTTCGTAAATATGCCTCTATTTGGTGGTCTAATGTTGTGTCCAAGAGAGTAAGGAAGGGGAAAAGTAAGATTAAGACTTGGGAGAAAATGAAGTCCAAACTAAAGGCCAAATTCTTACCCCCACATTACCTCCAAGACAACTTCCTTAAACTCCACCACCTCAAACAAGGTTCCAAAAGTGTAGAAGAATACACTAGGAACTTTGAACAACTTCTCTTGAAATGTGATTTGAAGGAGGATGACTCCCAAACCTTGATTCGATACTTGAGTGGTCTTGATGAGCAAATTGCTCATGTTGTTGAGTTACATCCTTACACCTCTCTTGATGAGCTAAGTGCTCTAGCCCACAAAGTTGAAATGCAAAAGAAACTCAAAGGCAAGAATCCCCTCCCCATGCCTACCCCACGGCCTTATGGCTTCTAAAAGCCTCCATACACTCCTCAAAAATCCTTCCCCTCTCCAAACCCGAAACCCCCACAAAACACCACTCCACAAACTCCCTCCAAACAACCGCCCCCAAAGCCATCTAGCAAAGTCCGGTGTTTTCGTTGCCAAGGCCTTGGACACTATGCTTCTGAGTGTCCCAACAAACGAATGGTCTCTCTAGCTGAATATCAAGCTTCCTTAGAGGAGCTAGAAGAGGAGGAAGAAAAGGAGGAAGAAGAGAAAGGGGTGTACTTGAATGAAATCATAGAGGAGATTGAAGAGGGTCTGGATGAAGGAGAGCTCTTGGTGATTAGAAGGGCCTTGAGTGGGCTAGCTTCCCATGAAGACATGGAGCAAAGGGAAAGCATTTTCCACACTCGGTGCACCGTGAGTGGAAAGGTGTGCTCCCTCATTATTGACGAAGGAAGTTGTGCTAATGTGGCTTCCAAGACCATGGTGGACAAACTCAAGCTCCCGGTCACACCTCATCCTAATCCTTACACAATCCAATGGCTCAACCAAGGTAAGGGTTTGCAAATCACCTCTCGGTGTTTACTTTCCTTTTCCATTGGAAGAAACCTATAAGGATGAACTTTGGTGTGACATTGTGCCCATGGATGCGTGCCATGTCCTCTTGGGCCGACCATGGTTATTTGATAGAAGGGTTATGTATGATGGCCGCTTGAACACTTACACCTTCACCAAAGACCACAAGAAAATCACCCTCACTCCCCTCAAACCAAGCCCACAAAAGAACCCCCAAGACAATCCCAAGTTGGATGTCTTTCTCACCACCTTCCTCCACTCTCAACTACATGAATTTGAAGACTTCAAAGAGTGGATTCTCTTAGGCCAAGAACCGGCCAGGGTAAAGGAGTTTTCCCATCCTTTACTCACACCCCTTATGAAAACCTTTTCCCACGTCTTCCCACATGAAATACCCCATGGCCTACCCCCTAAAAGATTGATCCAACACAAGATTGATCTTATTCCCGGTGCCACACTCCCAAACAAGCCGGCATACCGCATGAACCCTCAAGAAACTCAAGAGGTTCAAAGACAAGTGGATGACCTCCTATCCAAGGGGTTAATCCGTGAGAGTTTGAGCCCGTGTGCCGTCCCGGCATTGCTTGTGCCCAAGAAAGATGGGAGTATGAGAATGTGTGTCGATAGTAGAGCTATCAACAAGATCACCATCAAGTACCAGTACCCCATTCCAAGGTTGGAAGACTTGCTTGATGAGCTTCATGGAGCCACTATCTTCTCCAAAATCGCCCTTAGAAGTGGCTATTATCAAATTCGCATCTTTGAAGGGGATGAGTGGAAGACGGCTTTCAAGACCAAAGGGGGCCTCTATGAGTGGTTAGTTATGCCATTTGGCTTGACTAATGCACCAAGCACCTTCATGAGACTTATGAATGAGGTGCTTAGGGCGGTCATTGGCAAATTTGTTGTTGTCTATTTTGATGACATTCTTGTGTATAGCCGGGATGAACAAGAGCATGCAAGCCACCTCCATCAAGTCTTGAACATTTTGGCCGAAGAGAAGCTCTATGGTAATCTTGAGAAATGCCACTTCTTCACACCCCAAGTTATCTTCTTGGGTTATGTGGTTTTCGGCTCAAGGCATCCATGTAGATGAAGCCAAGGTCAAGGCCATCCGTGAGTGGCCTACTCCCACCTCCATACAACAAGTCCGGAGCTTCCATGGTTTGGCTTCCTTCTATAGGAGGTTTATCAAAGATTTTAGCTCCATCATGGCACCCATGACCGAGGTCCTCAAGGCCAAGCACTTTGTGTGGAGTAATCAAGCCCAACGAGCTTTTGAAGAGATTAAAGAGAAGCTTACTAGTGCACCCATTCTTGCACTACCTAGTTTTTCCAAAGTCTTTGAGGTAGAGTGTGATGCTTCCGGAGTTGGCATAGGGGCCGTATTGTCACAAGAGAAGAGGCCCATTGCATATTTTAGTGAAAAGTTGAATGATGCCAAGAGAAAGTACTCTACATATGACAAGGAGTTCTATGCCATTGTGAGGGCACTAGAACATTGGCGGCATTACTTGGTTGGAGGAGAGTTCATTCTCCACACGAATCACCAAGCTTTGAAGTTCATCCAAGGACAACATAAGCTCAACCCACGACATGCCAAGTGGGTAGAGTTCATGCAATCCTTCCATTTTGTGATCCACCATAAATCCGGCCAAATGAGCAAAGGGGCCGATGCACTTTCAAGAAGGTATCTCTTGCTCTCTACCCTTGAATCCAAGGTACTTGGGTTTGAGGTTGTCAAGGGGATGTACACCAACGATGAAGACTTCAAGGAGATCTACGCAAAGTGTGCAACCCATCCCCACGGCCTCTTCCATCTCCTAAAGGGGTTCCTCTTCAAGGGGTCACGACTTTGTATACCTAAGTGCGGGTTTAGAGAGTTGCTAATCCAAGAGTTGCATGGTGGTGCTCTAGCCGGCCACTTTGGGGTAGAGAAGACGTGCTCAATGCTCAAGGAGCACTACTATTGGCCAAAAATGGCTAGAGATGTGGAGCATTTCATCAAAAGATGCTCAACTTGTCACATGGCTAAAAGCCATGCCCTTCCCCACGGCCTCTACCCCCCTTTGCCCGTACCTCTAGCCCCATGGGAAGATATTAGCTTGGATTTCATCACGGGTTTTCCGCGCACACAAAGAAGCAAGGACTCCATCATGGTGGTGGTGGACCGATTCTCCAAAATGGCCCACTTTGTTCCTTGCCACACCACTCATGATGCTTCCACATAGCCAATCTCTACTTCAAAGAGATTGTGAGACTTCATGGCATTCCCAAGAGCATGGTTTCGGATAGGGACACTAAGTTCCTTAGTCACTTTTGGCTCACACTTTGGAGAAAGATGGGGACACTTCTCAAGTTTAGTACCACTTGTCACCCCCAAACCGATGGCCAAATCGAGGTGACTAACCGGACCTTGGGCACCTTACTTAGGGTGCTTGTGAAGAAGAACATCAAGGCTTGGGATGAACTCCTACCTCATGCGGAGTTCGCTTTCAACCGTGCACCAAGCAAAGCCACCCACCTCTCCCCCTCCCAAGTGGTCTATGGGTACAATCCAAGAACACCCTTAGACCTCACTTCTATTCCCACACCTAGCAAGTTTAGTTGGGAGGCTGAAAAACGAGCCCAAGAGATCAAGGACCTTCATGCTCAAGTCCGGGAGAGGATTGAGAAGGCTAATCCCCAAGCCATGCATCAAGCCAATAAGCACAAGAAGGAGGTCCACTTTCAGCTGGGAGACTTAGTGTGGGTCCACTTGCGAAAGGAGAGATTCTCAAGCAAACGCAAGTCCAAAATCATGCCAAGGTCCGATGGCCCATTTGAGATATCAGAGAAGGTCGGGCCCAATGCCTACAAAGTCAACCTTCCCGGTGATTATGGGGTATCCGCCACCTTCAATGTGGCTGATTTGAGCCCATACTATGATGAAGATGAGGAGTTATCGAGTTTGAGGTCAAACTCCAAACAAGCCGAGGAGGATGATGGGGACCATCGTGCCCAAGCTTCATCCACACATTCAGCAAACCCTCACACCCATTCAACCCCCAAGGAGGCCAAAGAAGCTCATGCCTTGGTCAGAAAACTTATGTACACAGCAGAAGATGCACTGTCCAGTTCGTCTAGTTTCTGGCCCGGTTTTGTGTCGCTGTTGGACCAAAATATAGAGGGGGAAATTTCCTGCACGCACCACCCCTTAAAGCTTAAGATCTTAGCTTTCCAACAAGACCTTTTGCAAGGCATTTGGAGTCCATTTGGTCAGACAACCAAGCCCAAAACTGAAGACAGTGCACTGCAGGGCGCCAATCAGCACAGTCCGAATTAAGGGAATGTTTGGCCCACCAACGCAACTCCATTGTTTCTGAAATTTTGCAGCATGAAAGGGGACATAAATATTTATCAAGTCAAGGGTTCAAATCCCATCCAAAGCACCCCCTTGTGGACGTTTTATCCAGCCAAAAGGACAAGCAAAACATCCTTTTACCCGGTTTGTTGCTAGCCGGTACAAAGGCTGTTTTTCTTGGACTTTTTGCTTGTCAACTTGCATCCCCACTTGCTGAATGACTCATCTTGCTGCAATCTAGGGCTTTTGTAAGCTTGACACCTCATTTGGGAGGCATAATAACCCCTAATGAGGTAGATTAAGCTAGGTAGTGAGGTGTCCAGCTAGTAGTGGCTGATTAGGTGTGTTTCTCTTCCCCACATGTACTTAGCTTTGTATTTGCTGCCTAGGAAGAGAGGGAGCTCGGCCATTGCTTGTTAAAAGGCAGCTTGGTTCCTTCATTTTGCAACCAACTTGAATGTATAAGCTTGTGAGTTCTCAAAGAAACTCTCCCCTCAAAATTCCTAGTCTATATCTTAAGTGTGGCAACTTAAGGGGTGTCTAGGTCCCTTTATCTCAATTAGGTGGTGATTCCTAATTGATCTAAGGGGATTGCCCAAGTATCCAACAAGAGTGGCTCCTATTGGATTATCTCTTGAAGGTGCTTGCTCTATCCAACCTCTCCTCTTATCTTCTACATTCTCTTACTTTCCTCCATTAGTTTCCTTGGCCAGAACAATGGTGAAGTAAGCTTGGGTTGTGTTCATTGCAAGCATATATCATTTGGTATCAGAGCTTAGGCTACCTTCTTGGCCAAGCTTCCCTTGCCCAAATACGTTCAAACACCAAACTCACAGAAACCACCCCAAACACTCACCCACAAAATTTCCAGCCATGCCTAGCCAGAAATTTAGCACGGGCACACCGTGCTCCCTACACACGACCGTGCCACATCCAGAAACCCAAACCCATTTTCCAGTAACACAGCACAGTCACCCCGTGCCACCACATACGACCATGCCACACCCACTGTCCCAGAATTCACCTTCAGCCCGTGAGCACGCCCTGACCGTGCCACACCACCCGACCGTGCCTCCCCCTTTTCAACCCAAAACACCAAGTTCCCACCACAAAATCACCATGTCCACTAGCCTTACCCCTACTCAGGTGGCTGAACAAGCCCTTCGGGAGAAAGATGAACTTGAGGCACAACTCAAGTACCTTCAACGGCAACTTGGCCAACTCATGGAAGAAAAAGGCGGAACCAATGGAGTTCTCGAAGCTCAAGCAAGCATAGGGACTCGGATGATTCTGAGGGAAGCCACCCTTTTGGTGATTCTAGTGAGGAAGAGCAAGGTAGACGACCACGCCGACACCAAAGGCATAACGAACAAAGCTATGGTGATTTTAAAGTTGACATCCCGGAGTATGAAGGTCAACTCGATCCGGATATCTTCCTTGATTGGTTACAAACGGTGGAACGAGTCTTCGAGTACAAGGACATTCAGGAAGGCAAGAAGGTAAAACTAGTGGCTTTGAAACTTCGTAAATATGCCTCTATTTGGTGGTCTAATGTTGTGTCCAAGAGAGTAAGGAAGGGGAAAAGTAAGATTAAGACTTGGGAGAAAATGAAGTCCAAACTAAAGGCCAAATTCTTTCCCCCACATTACCTCCAAGACAACTTCCTTAAACTCCACCACCTCAAACAAGGTTCCAAAAGTGTAGAAGAATACACTAGGGACTTTGAACAACTTCTCTTGAAATGTGATTTGAAGGAGGATGACTCCCAAACCTTGATTCGATATTTGAGTGGTCTTGATGAGCAAATTGCTCATGTTGTTGAGTTACATCCTTACACCTCTCTTGATGAGCTAAGTGCTCTAGCCCACAAAGTTAAAATGCAAAAGAAACTCAAAGGCAAGAATCCCATCCCCAAGCCTACCCCACGGCCTTATGGCTTCCAAAAGCCTCCATACACTCCTCAAAAATCCTTCCCCTCTCCAAACCCGAAACCCCCACAAAACACCACTCCACAAACTCCCTCCAAACAACCGCCCCCAAAGCCATCTAGCAAAGTTCGGTGTTTTCGTTGCCAAGGCCTTGGACACTATGCTTCTGAGTGTCCCAACAAAAGAATGGTCTCTCTAGCTGAATATCAAGCTTCCTTAGAGGAGCTAGAAGTGGAGGAAGAAAAGGAGGAAGAAGAGAAAGGGGTGTACTTGAATGAAATCATAGAGGAGGTTGAAGAGGGTCCGGATGAAGGAGAGCTCTTGGTGATTAGAAGGGCCTTGAGTGGGCTAGCTTCCCATGAAGACATGGAGCAAAAGGGAAAGCATTTTCCACACTCGGTGCACCGTGAGTGGAAAGGTGTGCTCCCTCATTATTGACGGAGGAAGTTGTGCTAATGTGGCTTCCAAGACTATGGTGGACAAACTCAAGCTCCCGGTCACACCTCATCCTAATCCTTACACAATCCAATGGCTCAACCAAGGTAAGGGTTTGCAAATCACCTCTCGGTGTTTACTTTCCTTTTCCATTGGAAGAAACCTATAAGGATGAACTTTGGTGTGACATTGTGCCCATGGATGCGTGCCATGTCCTCTTGGGCCGACCATGGTTATTTGATAGAAGGGTTATGTATGATGGCCGCTTGAACACTTACACCTTCACCAAAGACCACAAGAAAATCACCCTCACTCCCCTCAAACCAAGCCCACAAAAGAACCCCAAGACAATCCCAAGTTGGATGTTTTTCTCACTACCTTACTCCACTCTCAACTACATGAATTTGAAGACTTCAAAGAGTGGATTCTCTTAGGCCAAGAACCGGCCAGGGTAAAGGAGTTTTCCCATCCTTTACTCACACCCCTCATGAAAACCTTTTCCCACGTCTTCTCGCATGAAATACCCCATAGCCTACCCCCTAAAAGATTGATCCAACACAAGATTGATCTTATTCCCGGTGCCACACTCCCAAACAAGCCGGCATACCGCATGAACCCTCAAGAAACTCAAGAGGTTCAAAGACAAGTGGATGACCTCCTATCCAAGGGGTTAACCCGTGAGAGTTTGAGCCCGTGTGCCGTCTCGGCCTTGCTTGTGCCCAAGAAAGATGGGAGTATGAAAATGTGTGTTGATAGTAGAGCTATCAACAAGATCACCATCAAGTACCGGTACCCCATTCCAAGGTTGGAAGACTTGCTTGATGAGCTTCATGGGGCCACTATCTTCTCCAAAATCGACCTTAGAAGTAGCTATTATCAAATTCGCATCTTTGAAGGGGATGAGTGGAAGATGGCTTTTCAAGACCAAAGGGGGCCTCTATGAGTGGTTAGTTATGCCATTTGGCTTGACTAACACACCAAGCATCTTCATGAGACTTATGAATGAGGTGCTTAGGGCGGTCATTGGCAAATTTGTTGTTGTCTATTTTGATGACATTCTTGTGTATAGCCGGGATGAACAAGAGCATGCAAGCCACCTCCATCAAGTCTTGAACATTTTGGCCGAAGAAAAGCTCTATGGTAATCTTGAGAAATGCCACTTCTTCACACCCCAAGTTATCTTCTTGGGTTATGTGGTTTCGGCTCAAGGCATCCATGTAGATGAAGACAAGGTCAAGGCCATCCGTGAGTGGCCTACTCCCACCTCCATACAACAAGTCCGGAGCTTCCATGGTTTGGCTTCCTTCTATAGGAGGTTTGTCAAAGATTTTAGCTCCATTATGGCACCCATGACCGAGGTCCTCAAGGCCAAGCACTTTGTGTGGAGTAATCAAGCCCAATGAGCTTTTGAAGAGATTAAAGAGAAGCTTACTAGTGCACCCATTCTTGCACTACCTAGTTTTTCCAAAGTCTTTGAGGTAGAGTGTGATGCTTCCGGAGTTGGCATAGGGGCCGTATTGTCACAAGAGAAGAGGCCCATTGCATATTTTAGTGAAAAGTTGAATGATGCCAAGAGAAAGTACTCTACATATGACAAGGAGTTCTATGCCATTGTGAGGGCACTAGAACATTGGCGGCATTACTTGGTTGGAGGAGAGTTCATTCTCCACACGAATCACCAAGCTTTGAAGTTCATCCAAGGACAACATAAGCTCAACCCACGACATGCCAAGTGGGTAGAGTTCATGCAATCCTTCCATTTTGTGATCCACCATAAATCCGGCCAAATGAGCAAAGGGGCCGATGCACTTTCAAGAAGGTATCTCTTGCTCTCTACCCTTGAATCCAAGGTACTTGGGTTTGAGGTTGTCAAGGGGATGTACACCAACGATGAAGACTTCAAGGAGATCTACGCAAAGTGTGCAACCCATCCCCACGGCCTCTTCCATCTCCTAAAGGGGTTCCTCTTCAAGGGGTCACGACTTTGTATACCTAAGTGCGGGTTTAGAGAGTTGCTAATCCAAGAGTTGCATGGTGGTGCTCTAGCCGGCCACTTTGGGGTAGAGAAGACGTGCTCAATGCTCAAGGAGCACTACTATTGGCCAAAAATGGTTAGAGATGTGGAGCATTTCATCAAAAGATGCTCAACTTGTCACATGGCTAAAAGCCATGCCCTTCCCCACGGCCTCTACTCCCCTTTGCCCGTACCTCTAGCCCCATGGGAAGATATTAGCTTGGATTTCATCACGGGTTTGCCGCGCACACAAAGAAGCAAGGCCTCCATCATGGTGGTGGTGGACCGATTCTCCAAAATGGCCCACTTTGTTCCTTGCCACACCACTCATGATGCTTCCCACATAGCCAATCTCTACTTCAAAGAGATTGTGAGACTTCATGGCATTCCCAAGAGCATGGTTTCGGATAGGGACACTAAGTTCCTTAGTCACTTTTGGCTCACACTTTGGAGAAAGATGGGGACACTTCTCAAGTTTAGTACCACTTGTCACCCCCAAACCGATGGCCAAATCGAGGTGACTAACCGGACCTTGGGCACCTTACTTAGGGTGCTTGTGAAGAAGAACATCAAGGCTTGGGATGAACTCCTACCTCATGCGGAGTTCGCTTTCAACCGTGCACCAAGCAAAGCCACCCACCTCTCCCCCTCCCAAGTGGTCTATGGGTACAATCCAAGAACACCCTTAGACCTCACTTCTATTCCCACACCTAGCAAGTTTAGTTGGGAGGCTGAAAAACGAGCCCAAGAGATCAAGGACCTTCATGCTCAAGTCCGGGAGAGGATTGAGAAGGCTAATACCCAAGCCATGCATCAAGCCAATAAGCACAAGAAGGAGGTCCACTTTCAGCTGGGAGACTTAGTGTGGGTCCACTTACGAAAGGAGAGATTCTCAAGCAAACGCAAGTCCAAAATCATGCCAAGGTCCGATGGCCCATTTGAGATATCAGAGAAGGTCGGGCCCAATGCCTACAAAGTCAACCTTCCCGGTGATTATGGGGTATCCGCCACCTTCAATGTGGCTGATTTGAGCCCATACTATGATGAAGATGAGGAGTTATCGAGTTTGAGGTCAAACTCCAAACAAGCCGAGGAGGATGATGGGGACCATCGTGCCCAAGCTTCATCCACACATTCAGCAAACCCTCACACCCATTCAACCCCCAAGGAGGCCAAAGAAGCTCATGCCTTGGTCAGAAAACTTATGTACACAGCAGAAGATGCACTGTCCAGTTCGTCTAGTTTCTGGCCCGGTTTTGTGTCGCTGTTGGACCAAAATATAGAGGGGGAAATTTCCTGCACGCACCACCCCTTAAAGCTTAAGATCTTAGCTTTCCAACAAGACCTTTTGCAAGGCATTTGGAGTCCATTTGGTCAGCCAACCAAGCCCAAAACTGAAGACAGTGCACTGCAGGGCGCCAACCAGCACAGTCCGAATTAAGGGAATGTTTGGCCCACCAACTCAACTCCATTGTTTCTGAAATTTTGCAGCGTTAAAGGGGACATAAATATTTATCAAGTCAAGGGTTCAAATCCCATCCAAAGCACCCCCTTGTGTAGGTTTTATCCAGCCAAAAGGACAAGCAAAACATCCCTTTACCCGGTTTGTTGCTAGCCGGTACAAGAGCTGTTTTTCTTGGACTTTTTGCTTGTCAACTTGCATCCCCACTTGCTGAATGACTCATCTTGCTGCAACCTAGGACTTTTGTAAGCTTGACACCTCATTTGGGAGGCATTATAACCCCTAATGAGGTAGATTAAGCTAGGTAGTGAGGTGTCTAGCTAGTAGTGGCTGATTAGGTGTGTTTCTCTTCCCCACATGTACTTAGCTTTGTATTTTCTTCCTAGGAAGAGAGGGAGCTCGGCCATTGCTTGTTAAAAGGCAGCTTGGTTCCTTCATTTTGCAACCAACTTGAATGTATAAGCTTGTGAGTTCTCAAAGAAACTCTCCCCTCAAATTCCTAGTCTATATCTTAAGTGTGGCAACTTAAGTGGTGTCTAGGTCCCTTTATCTCAATTAGGTGGTGATTCCTAATTGATCTAAGGGGATTGCCTAAGTATCCAACAAGAGTGGCTCCTCTTGGATTATCTCTTGAAGGTGCTTGCTCTATCCAACCTCTCCTCTTATCTTCTACATTCTCTCACTTTCCTCCATTAGTTTCCTTGGCCAGAACAAGAGTGAAGTAAGCTTGGGTTGTGTTCATTGCAAGCATACATCAAAGGGGATATGATTATCTTATTGCCATCCTTAACAAAGAAATAAGTATTTAAGTAATCATCATGTGTCACTCTCCTATCATACAACCATAGTCTCCCTAACAGCATATCACATACATCTGTGGCAATTATGTCACACCATACTTTATCAAAATAACTTTTCCCAATTGAAAAAGCAACTAAACATCTGGAATTAACTTGCAGACCTTTACCTTGGTTGAGCCATTGGATGCAATAAGCGTGAGGGTGAACTAAGGTCTATAATGCAAGCATCTCAATAAGAGTAGTAGATGCCACATTAGAGCAACTTCCACTATCAATAATCAAGGAACAAACCTTGTCTTATATGGCATCTACTGTGAAAAATATTTTCCCTCTGTTCATCCTTGGCACTCCTGTATACATTGAGAGCTCTCCTAATGACCAACATCTCTCCCTTGTCTGGTTTAGCGACCACATCTTCTCCCTCTTGCTCCTCCGCTAAGCAGATCTCCCTTTCATCCTCCACTTCTTCCTCCTGGACAGCATGGTATTCTGCCAGGTAATTACCCTCCTATTGGGACATTCAGATGCAATATCTCCTAACCCATGGCACTTGAAACATCTTCTGGGGATAGTAAGCTTAGGTGGAAGTGTGTTTTGTAGGGTAGGCGTTTTTGGAGCAATTTGGCAAGAGTTACTAGTGGTTGTAGGGGTTAGCTGAGTGCTCCTTTTATTGAAAGGTTGGTTTCTAGGAAAGGGTTTGGGTGGTTCTCTCTTGACAGCTTTGGGCTTCTTCTGTTGCTCAACTCTATGAGCCAACACATAAACATCCTCAAATGTGGTATACTGTTGTAGTTTAACAACAGGAGAATACCTAGGGTCCAATCCACTAAGGTACCTCACTATGGTCTACTCCTTGGGTTCTTACAAACCACATTTTCTCAAGAGTTTCTTAAACTCTCAAGTCCTAGAGTCAAACTATGCAATTGAGAATAGTTATCATGAAGGTATGAAGGGGAGAAAAACTTGTTGTTGAGTTTGGACTTCATCTTAGGCCAAGTTCTGAGCTTGCATTTCCTCTTCTTGACTATCTTAGCGTAGAGGTTAGTCAACAAAAGAGAGGTATATTTTCGTAGTCTCAAGGCCACCAATTTGATCTTCTTATCTTTAGGAATGTCTTTGCAATCAAAGACTCTCTCAACTATATGTAACCAGCCAAGGAATTCATCTGGATCAAGCCTCCCTTCACATTCTAGAATCTCTATCTTGATGTCAAAATTGGACTGCTTATGATGATGCCTTCTACTTCTCCTCTGCCTTGGTTTAGAATCATCTTCACTGGAGGTGGCAAAGGGATTCCCTTGGCTATCAGACTCTCCATGTGAATGGCCAGAAGAGTTGCTTGATTCAGAAGAGAGCTCTGCTCTTGTTCTTGAGAGATTCTCTAAGCTGCTTCTTAAGGTATTCATTCTGCTTCATAAGATATTCATAGTTTTTTAATCAAAACCTCAAACTTCTCTTCCAATGTTATGTTGCTGCTCATCTTTACTAGAACAGTTGGCTGGTTCTTTGTAGGTTATGTGTTTAGATCAAAGGCTTGTGTTTTAGCTGTACTTTAGGCCTAGAGAGTAGCCTAAACTCTGGTACCGAATATGATGTATAATTAGGCAAGAATAAGGGGAGAAAGATCCG